>CAUYON010002028.1:0-55495 GCA_963573935.1 Arctocebus calabarensis
GCCGGGCATTGTGGCAGGCGCCTGTAGTCCCAGCTACTTGGGAGGCAGAGGCAGGAGACTCGCTTGAGCCCAGGAATTGGAGGTTGCTGTGAGCTGTGATGCCACAGCACTCTATCCAGGGTGACAGCTTGAGGCTCTGTCTAAAAAAAAAAAAAAAAAAAAATTACCCCTGAATTTCAAAGGAGCAAAAGTACTAAAAATCCTCTACACTACTGACACATTTTTTCATAGACACACAGTGTTTTTAAGATAATCATCCATGGGCAGCGCCTGTGACTCAGCTGGTAGGGTGCCAGCCCCATATACCAAGGGTGGTGGGTTCAAACCCATCCCCGGCCAAACTACAACAAAAAAATAGCCCAGCATTGTGGCGGGCGCCTGTAGTCCCAGCTACTCTCAGTAGGCTGAGGCAAGAGAATCGCCTAAGCCCATGAGCTGTGTGACCCCATGGCACTCTACCAAGGGCCATAAAGTGATACTCTGTCTCTACCAAAAATAAAAAAAAAGATAATCATCCATATTTGCAAGTATGACGGGAAAGAACTGTATATAACAAATGGTTCCTTCCATACTGGATACATGAAAACTGGGTAAAATATTTCCTTTTGAATCATTTCCACTACAAGCATACTGCTAGCAATACAGGAAAAGTCATTAGAGCAGTGTTTCTCAACCTTTTTTTATCTCACAGCGCAGCTGAACCTATAGTTAAATTCCACAACTCAAATTATATTTAAAAAAAAAAAAAAGTGAAAGCTCAGCACCTATGGCTCAAGCGGCTAAGGCACCAGCCACAAACACCCAAACTGGTGGGTTCGAATACAGCCCGGCCCGCCAAATGACAATGACGGCTGCAACCAAAAAATAGCCTGGCGTTGTGGCGGCGCTTGTAGTCCCAGCTACTTGGGAGGCCTAGGCAGGACAATCCCTTGAGCCCAGGAGTTGGAGGTTGCTATGAGCTGTAATGTCACAGCACTCTACCCAGGGCAACAGCTTGAGATTGTCTCAAAAAAAAAAAAAGTGAGGGCAGCACCTGTGGCTCAGTGAGTAGGGCCCCAGCCCCATATACCACGGGTGTCAGGTTTGAATCCAGCCCCCGCCAAACTGCAACAAAAAAATAGCCAGTCATCGTGGCAGGCGCCTGTAGTCCTAGCCACTTGGGAGGCTGAGGCAAGAGTATCGCCTAAGCCCAAGAGCAAGCGGTTGCTGTCAGCTATGACACCATAGCATTCTACCAAGTGCGACAAAGTGAGACTCCATCTCTAAAAAAAAAAGTGAAAGAATATACTTACTGTGATTTGACCCTCTTTTGAAAATAACTTAATTAATGATCTTTAAAACTTTTCACAACACATCTAAGATGCTATCATGGTACATCAGTGTGCCAAGGCACACTGGATGAAAATCAATGCGCCAGAGGAAGCACCATCCCTCATACATAAGGCCACGTGCTACCTTCAGGTAAACATATAAAAAAGCCGCCATCTAAAAGTAACCAGGTTTCCTCAAAAACCTAAACATAGGGTGGCGCCTGTGGCTCATCGAGTAAGGGCGCTGGCCTCATATACCAAAGGTGGCGAGTTCAAAGCCGAACTGCAAAACAGAAAAACAGCCAGGAGTTGTGGCAGGCGCCTGTAAGTCCCAGCTACTCGGGAGGCTGAGGCAAGAGAATTGCCTAAGCCCAGGAGTTGGAGGTTGCTGTGAGCTGTGTGACGCCACTGCACTCTGCACTCTACCGAAGGCGATAAAGGGCGAGACTCTGTCTCTACCAAAAAAAAAAAAAAAACCACAGGGCAGCGCATGTGACTCAGTGAGTAGGACACCGGCCTCATATACGGAGGGTGGCAGGTTCAAACCCAGCCCAGGCCTAAACAAACAAAAAAATAGCTGGCCATTGTGGTGGGCGCCTGTAGTCCCAGCTACTAGGGAGGCTGAGACAAGAGAATTGCCTAAGCCCAGGAACTAGAGGTTGCGATGAGCTGTATGAAGCCACAGCACCCTAACTGAGGGCGATAAAGTGAGACCCTGTCTCTAAAAAAAAAAAAAAAAAAACTAAACACAGGTATGCATGGGCTCATTAAGCCCATATATATACTCAAAAGAACTGAGAGCAGGGACTCAAACAGATGTGTACACACCAATGTTCATGGCAGCATTATTCACAAAAGCCAAAAGGTGGAAACAATCCAACTGTCCACTGAAGATGGATAAACAAACTATGATATATACATGCAATGGAATAGTATTCAACCTGAAAAGGCAATTTAGGGCTCGGCACCGGTGGCTCAACGGGCTAAGGCGCCAGCCACATACACCTGAGCTGGTGGGTTCAAACCCAGCCTGGGCCCGCCAAACAACAATGATGGCTGCAACCAAAAAAGAAAAAAAAAAAAATGGCCAGGCGTTGTGGCAGGCGCCTGTAGTCCCAACTACCTGGGAGGCAGAGGCAGGAGACTTGCTTGAGCCCAGGAATTGGAGGTTGCTATGAGCTGTGATGCCATGGCACTCTATCCAGGGTGACAACTTGAGGCTCTGTCTCCAAAAAAAAAAGGCAACTTAGGACAAATGCTACAACATGGACGAATCTTGAAGACACGCTAGGAGATATAAACCACATACAAAATAGCAAATATGGGCGGCGCCTGTGGCTCATCAAGTAGGGCACCAGCCCCATATACTGAAGGTGGTGAGCTCAAACCCAGTCTCCGCCAAACTTCAAAAACAGGAAAAATAGGGCGGCTCCTGTGGCTCAGCAAGTAGGGCGCCGGCCCCATATACCGAAGGTGGCGGGTTCAAGCCCGGCCTCGGCCGAACTGCAAAACAAACAAAAAAAATAACCGGGCGCTGTGGCGGGTGCCTGTGGTCCCAGCTACTAGGGAGGCTGAGGCAAGAGAATCGCTTAAGCCCAAGAGCTGGAGGTTGCTGTGAGCAGTGTGACGCCACGACACTCTACCCAGGGCGATAAAGTCAGACTCTATCTCTACAAAAAAAAAAAAAAAAGATGGTTCATTTTGAAGCACAAAAGGAGGCAAGAAAAGCTTCAGATTTTTCTGCTGCATCCCTTTTAATTAATAAAAGGATTTGTTTTGTGTAAAATTTGGATATGGTCAAAGGCTGCACTTAAGGACCTAGAAGGCCTCCTGTGGTTTAAGGCTGCAGGTTGATATTAGGAAGGGAGAGAAAGTAAGGATTTATAAAACATCACCTCACTACCCCTGCCCCGGATCCTCAGCTCTCCTGATTCTGTGACCTGACTAACCTGCTTGGGGATTTTCCTCAAAACTTAGGATTTGGGGTTAAGAACTAGTTCTCTTCTATCTTTCTTTCACTCTGTCACTTTAAAATGCAACTGTTTTTCCTACTTATAAAATTAACACATGTCATTATACAAAGTTTAGAAAATAGAAAAATACAAAGAATAAAAGAAGAAAACGCAAGATTTCTCACCATCAAAAATTAATATTTTGTTGTATTTCCTTCCAGGTGTATATATTTGTTTGGTTTTCTTTTTTTTGTGAGGCAGAATCTCACTCTATCATACTTGGTAGAGTACCATGGCATCACAACTCACACCAACCTCAAACACTTGGGCTTAAGGAATTCTTTTGCCTCAGCTTCCCAAGTAGCTGGGACTACAGGTGCCCACCACAATGCCCAGTTATTTTTTGGTTGTAGTCATCATTGTTGTTTGGCAGACCCAGGCCAGTGTTGAACCTGCCAGCCCTGGTGTATGTGGCTGGCATCCTAACCACTGAGCTACAGGCACTGAGCCTATATTAGTTTTTATAAAAATATGATTAAACTGTTCACAGCACTTTGTAATCTACTTTTTTTGTTTTACTTAGAGGCATTTTTCTATGATATTAAATATTCACTGACAGCATTACTTTTTTATGGCTGCCCATAATTTATCAAATGGATGCACCATTATTTACTCATCCAGTCCCTTCTTATTGGACTTCCCTTCTCTGATTCATGGTTATTATTCTTCTTCTTCCTCATTCTCTTCAGCCTTGGTTAGAAGCACTGAGGTTGTAAGTGTTGAAAGGAAACTGAAGTCCATAGACTAAAGGTTGGCAAGCAAGCAAACCGAAACTGATAAGAAGGTAGGTGTGGAGTCCGAAGCCCCTGACTTTAGACAATATGTAGAGTTTCAAACTGGGTGATGGGCCAATCTCACACCAAATGTCATATAGGGATTTAAGGTGGAGCTATTAATACTTACTTCCCAACACTACTATTTTTCTGCGAGTGTCCTCACTCAGGAACGGTTTCATGAGGTTGTAGCCCACAGGGAACAGTTTGGTGGCTGGAGAGATACAAGTAAGGATAATGAGAAGAAAAGAATTTCACTGGGCCACTCCCAGTGGTTCTAGCAAGTGATCCAATGAATGATCCTGGCCAGTTTCCAATGTTCTGCACCCAAGAAACTATCCAACCAATAAGTCAACCAGCCAAAAGATAGTCAACTAACCAATCATGTAATCAATCATCCTATTGATCAGTCACTTACCCACACAACAAACTAGACATTCAGTCAAACTTCTAATCAGTCACCCTTTTAGTCAATCAATAACCAGCCAATCTACCAAGCAGCCAACCAACTAGTCAACAAACCAGTTAACCTGTCAACAAATAATCAATGAATTCACTTACCTTCTAGCCAGCCAACCTATTGAATCACCTAACAAACCATCCAAACAGCAAACCAATAAGCCATCTGAACAGCCACACAACCACTCAACCAATTGTACTCTTTAGCCAGGCAACCATTCAAATAACCCTCCAACTAACCACTCAAGATACAGCCAAACAAAAAATCAGCTAGGCAACTAACCAACCTGCCTGCCAGCACCCAATCAGTCAACAAAGCTAACAACTAGTCAACCAACCGGCCAGCCAATTCTCCAGCCAACCACCAGTCAGTCAACTAGCCAAGAAAACAACAGGCCCGTCAACTGAACAACCAACCAAGCCACTAATTGACCAACCAACCAGCCAACCATAAAACATACATTGATCCTTCCATCTACCCTCCACCCACCCAAACAATTGAGCATCTAGTATGCCTGCAAGGGATAAAACAGAAGTGGAGAATCAGAGTCCCCACCCTTAAGAAACACACAACTTGGCCAGAAAAACAGGATAAACATATATAAGACAACTTGAGGTCCCCCAGAAAGCAGCAAAAAGGAAGGGAAAGATTAGGCTTCACTAGCTGCCATTGACAGCAGCAGTCAGAGGAGGGAGAGATCATCATGGGAGAGATCAAATGAGGGGGGAATTCCTGGAAGAGGTGGGGTGGGCGCTGCCTCCTCTTGCAGTGAGGCCAACCACGGAAGTTACTATTTATTGAGAACTTACAATGTACCAGGCACTGTAAGTGATTTGAATGCAGCCAAACAACCAACCTGTCTCACAATAACCTTGGGACAAAGGCACTATTATCAAATTTAGAGTACAGATGAGAAAACCGAGGTACAGGTAAGTGAGGTCACTTGCCACACACCTTTCACGATAAGCATGAACTTCAGAGTCTCTGGGTAGTTCTCTTCAAGGAGGCCAAAGAACTGTGGAACCAAGACAGACCCCATCAGAGCCCATACTTTGTCTTCTCCTACCTATATCTCTATTACAATCTCCTATCTGGAAGCTACAGAGGCTGTGGAGGGCTTTCCTTCTTGCCATCACTTCTCCCTTTTTCCATCCCACCGTCTCACCTCAAAATGTTATAACCACATCCTAATAATAAATGCATAGTAATCATTTTTAGAGTAAATGTCCTAGTAATGATAGTGTAATAATAATGGCTACTATTTATTAAATACTACTACTATTAAATACTACTATTTACCAAGTAGTAAATGCTAACATTTGCCAAGTGCATGTGTGTATACTTTCCGTAACAACTCACTGAAGTATCCCGATATCACTATTCACTATTTTGTAGGTGAGGAAACTTAAGGGTGGAGAGGTGAACTGACTTGCCTTACAGACTAGGGGAGACAGGCCTGGGAAGGGTTTGGAAGAAGGTGGCCTCTATAGGCTCAGTTTAGTGTTGTTCCTAAGGTTTGCTCTGTGGAATCTTCTAGGAAACATATTAAGACCCTTTGGGTCTTGAGTCTTAGCAATAAAGTCCAAGGAATTTCTTTATTAAATCTTGGCTCCAAGTGAGTGGCAGCATCATAGCAGACCAACCCAGTCATCAAAGCAAGTGGCAGGTGCCCATGGGCCTTCTTCTCACCTCCTGGTACACTTCCACAAGAGGTTTCCAGAAGTGTTTCAGTCCTAGGCCCTCACAGTCAAATATCATCACGATGGTCTCAATCTTCTTCCCCAGCTGCAACACAAGAGCAAGGAGTGTTTCCAGAGTTCAGTGTGCAGGCTTGAGAGAAGGTGACTCAAGTACATGACCCCTCAGGGCTCCTTCCAGCACCCCACTCTGTCCTCAGAGGAGCAAATGTGAACAAAACAATCCACCCACCCACCTATTCACTCACTCATCCATCCATCCATCCATCCAACCATCCAACATTGATCCATCTATTCATCCATCATCTACCCATCTACCCCCTTATACACCAATTCACCAATCAATCTGTTGAGTAAACTGATATAACCCATTTATATTACCATTCATTCATCCATTCATCATTCTATTTGTGCAACTGATATTTATTAAGAATTTATTCATTTATTTGTTTACTTTTTTTAGAGACAGATTTTCACTTTGTTGGCCGGGATAGAGTGCAGTGGAACAAACATTCCTCACTATAATCATTAATTCCTGGGTTTAAGTGATCCTCTTGCTTCAATCTGCTAAGTAGCTGGGACTACAAACACATGCCACCATGTCCAGCTAATTTAAAAACATTTTCTGTATAGATGGGGTCTTGTGATGTTGTCCAGGCTTGCCTCAAACTCCTGGCCTCAAGCATTTCTCCTGCCTCAGCCTCCCAAAATACTGGGATTACAAGAACTAGCCACCAGTAATGCCTGACCTATGAAGCATTTCTTTTGTGCCAGATACTGAAATTATCTTGGGTAATGCTCAGTAATGCACAATTCTTTTTCTTAAGGAGTTTACAGTTTGGCCTGGGAGATGCCAACCAACCAGAGTATCCCAGTCCTGTGCAATGAGTAAGCACAGGGACTGTGGGAGCACAGAAGAGGGTATTTAGCCCAGACAGGAGTCAGAGAAGGTGACATCTATGTTTCAGACCTACAGTATACACAGGATGAGCTAGAGGAACTTGTGTGTGGTAGGTGTGTGTGTGCTGAGGCATAGGCAAAGACTCAGAGAGAACAGCATTAGCTGCCTGTGTGCTAAGCCATACACTTGTGTTATCTCATTTAATCTTTGTAACCATTGTTTATTATTATCCCAGTTTTGTAGGTGAGGAAATAGGCTCAGAGAGGTGAGGTAAACTTCCAAGGCCATAGAGATGGTGTTTGACTGAAGAGCTCTTCGACTATGGTAGTGGGGAACACAGGTGTGTTCCTGGGAATGCTACTGTTCCCCACCCCCAAAGACACCTGCCCCCAGCCATCCTCCCCACATGGCCTGGGCCTCACCCGCTGTGTCTGCAGGTCACACTCATGTAGGATGCGCTCACAGTCCCTCATCTTTGTCTTGAGCAGGTCCTGCTTGGTGACGGAGAAGAGCAGCCCCTTGGGGTCTAGTGGCCCGATGATGTCATACCACACAGGGCACCCATCACGGTCATAGCCACACAGACCCCCAGGCATGTACTTTTGGATCACCTGGGCAAGGAAAGATACACAGAACTTGGCATTATTTCACCTCCCTGGAAACCCCCAGATCAGGCTGAACTAGGGACTCTAGCCTATAGGTACCACAGTCAGACAGTGCTATTGTCCTATATGAGAAAACTTAGGGCCCTGCAGGGGAGGGTCTTGCTCATAATGGGCAAATCCAGCTCTCAACTAGGCCTGGTTCAAGGCCTCTGGACTCCTTAGTTCTTCCTCCATTGCTTCCTACATTCATTTCTGTGGAGAGGAGCTGGGTTTAGTGATGGAGATCAGGGATTCTCAAGGTCAACAAATCTAGTTCAAATACAAACACTGATGCATTCCTGCTGTGTGTCCTTGAGCAAGTGACATCACCTCTCTAAACCCCTTTCTTCTGTGAAACTTCCTCTTCTGTGAAATGATTTGGATAATCCCTCCCTCTTGGGTCTGCAAGGAAAAGACTGAGATCATGTTGGCAGAGCACATGTCCCATAAATTAAGCTGTGACCATCACTCTGCTAAGACACCATGGTGACACTATTCTTATCAGCACTTTGATGAGCTAAGTTTCTTTCCCACCCAGATAGGATACTCTGAGCAGAGCCCTAGGAAAGGGGCACAGAGGTACCAACTAACCACCATGGTTAAGAGGCCAGGTTTAGGGCGCAAGAAGATATGAGCTCAAATCCCAGCCCTATCTTGGGCTGTTGGACTTGGGTGAGATACCTAACCTTTTCTGGGCTTCAGTGTTCCCATCTTTAAAGTAGGAACAATAGGACATACCTCATAGGGTTGTGATGTTTGTAAATGAACTCATGCTGATTAAAGTCTCAACCCAGGTCTAGACCTTGCAAAGAAATATTCATTATCATTATAGGAGAGGTGCCTGCAAGCCCAAGAGGTTCCATAGGCCTTGATGCCCTTCACTCATGGTCCCCAGTGACCCAGAGGCTGCTTGGGTGGCATATCTATGAAGTACTAGAGGGTCTGAGAGGTGTTGGCTCACCTCTGGGGGTTGCCAATCGAGGATGTGGTCAATGTCCATGATCTTCCGGAACTCCATGTACTGAAAGGGTAATGAGTGGTAAGACCCCACTGAGCTCCCGGCACCTTGACAAAGGGGAGGGAGGGAAGGGCTTGAAGCACGGTTTCCCCCATGAACCCCCTCCTGGAATCTCCAGGGTGGGTGGTTCTCACCTTGCGGAGCATGGCCTCCGACTTCTGCAGGTCAAAATTCCGAGCTGTAGGAAGATAGAAGGGAGGCATGAGGTAGGAAAGAGGCTGCTTTGTCTGCTTCAGGTCAGTGGAAGCTATGGAAGACACTGGGAGCCTGGGTAGCACCTTGCTTCCCTTCCCTCTTCCCTCTCTAGACCTGAAGCAAATCCTGAGATCCATGGATCATTCTGTGGCAGCTGAACCAGGTCCTTCTTCCTGTCCCTGGATCCCAACCTGCCTGGCCTCTGCCCTCACCTCGGAGCCAGCGCAGAAGGAAGTAATCATCAGGGTTGGGCAGCGCAGGTAGCACATCGTGGATATTTTCTCGGAACTGGGAAGAGAGACACTGGCTATAGTGGCCCTTTCACATTAAGCCTTGGTCTCCAGACTCAGATTGCCTGCATCACCTCTCTTTCCATCCCACATGCATTATGGTTCATCCTTGATGGAAGGATAGTTTAGTGGATGAATAAGTGAGTGAGTGGAAGGTGGCTATCTGGTTGAGTAAATGGACAGAAAGAAGAATATATGGTTGAATGAAGGCGTGGGTAAATGATAAAAAGGAAGGAGAAATCAATAAGTGGATGAATGGTTGGATGATGGATGGCTGGTTGGACTGATGGATAGATGGATGAAAGGACTGAGAGTAGGAGGATGAATAAGTCAGTAAATGGACAGGAGAGATGGGTGGGTGAATGAAGTAGAGATGGATAGACAGATGGGTGGGTGGGAAGAGGGATGGAAAGGATAAGTGGTTGGTTGGATAAGTAAGTGGATTGGAGTTTGGGTGTATCTTAGTCCCCCCCCCAAAAAAAACTTCTGCTTATTGTCATCCCATCTACAAAAACTTGGTTAGTAATTGTGTGTCCTCTCCCCCCTTAACTGTGGGAATGACAACACATTGCTCTGTCTCCTGGGCTCTTAAAGACTAGACCTCTTTCAGGATCCTAGGGAGGAAGGAAGAACAGCTAGAGGGCAGACCAGCAGCATCCTTTAGCTCCCACCTAAGGGAGATAGAGCTCTCTGGGTTTGGCCCCTGGATGACAAGAAGTTAGGTTTGATCCTGGGTAGGTATCACCCACAATATTGCCTGGAAATGGTGCTGTTCACTGTACACCTACCCAGGACTGATGTCACTGGGCACTGTGGGACTTGGCACTTTTGAAGGTCCCAGCAAAAAGACAATGTCAAGGACATGACAAATCAACAGATAGGGACAACATTCTAGTCACTCCTTCCCACCTCCTTCAGCCCTTTCCCCCTGGAGACCCAAAGGGAGGGGCTCTCACCTTGGTCAGGGTCTCTGCCTGCTTGGGGCTCAGGTCTCCAACTCGGCCACTCATGGTGCTGGCTGAGGCTTGAGGAGTGGTGACCACTATGGGCAGAGGCCAAGCCCTAGTTTTTCAGCCCTGGCACAGCTTGGGATTTCACCCCCACTCCTGGGCGTGGCTCTATGCACCTCCTCTTTGGCTAACTGTTTAGATTGCCCATTACATAACTGGGATTAAGTGAGGTATTGTGCTTGGCTCTTGGACAACTCTAGGGGGAAGGTAGGCATGGTAGGGTATGCCAGAGGTCCTCTGCCAGGAGAAAGCAGCTGCGAGGGAAGGAGGCTGGCTTGGGACCAGGGTGAATGTCTGGAGAACTCTCTGAGCTCTCCCAGGCCTCTAGTAATCACTACTTTGGAGAAGCAAAGACCACTTCTTGTGGATACCTTTCTAGCTGAGCCTTGCCTTCCCCTTCTCACTAGTGAAGAGAGCCCACACTTAGGGTTCTTCAAGGGTCTGCCCCTGCCTTGCCCAACTCTAACAGGGCAGAATTCTGAAGCTAGATCAATCTAGTAAATAGTTACTTCACTTCTCTAGGGGTGGGAGGCTCACATTCTTATTTCATGACAAACATCCACAGTCAAGAAGACAGGCTGGGACAGAAAATGGAACTCAAAAGATGTCATTGGTGCAGGTTTGTGTTTTCCTGATGTCTTTCAAATCCTATCCTGGCCTTAAGGACCCTGACATTGGAAAAGACTAAGGGACCCCCCCCAACCTGGCTATTATTTTATCCCATCTCTGGGGTCATGAGGGCAATGATGGGGCTTTCTTTGTTCATGGTCTCCTGTCCCCTGGACTTCCAATTAGGGACAGCACCCCTAGAGAGAGAGGGGGAAGATTGATGGCCTTGGGTGGTGGGGGTGTTTCTTGGGACTTTATACACCTGAGCAATGAGGGGCATACAGATGGAAGGACTTAGTAGTTCATTGCAAGGTGGTGAGGAAAGCCCAGAAGGTTCCTCTGCCCTTTGATTTCTGTCAGGCCACCTGATATTCCACTATTTGATGTGCTTGTGAGGCCCAGCTATGCTCTCCACTCTCCTATAAAACCTTTCAAGATGGCATCTCTGAGTGACACACTCCTCATTTATAAAATGGGGCCATCAATACTTGCTCTGCTCTTCTGCATGGTTGAAGGGAAGATCTAATGGGACATGGAGGCTTTGAGGGTGGTGCATATCTAAGGGATTATTCTTCTCCAAGTCTCAGAGGCTTCAGGAAGGGAGAGACCAAATCAATGATGGTCTATAAAGAAACCATCAGCTTGAGACTGCATCATGGCCATGTGGTCACATGGTTTCATAGGCTGACCTTGCTCCCCACAGCAAGGTTTGCCATGCCTTTCTGCATAGGACTTCTCCAGGTCCCCTACCCCTAGTGCACCCTAGGTCCTCACCCCTGGGCTATCTTAGGTCTCTATTCTGGTCAATTTAGGTGAGTTGATGTCATCTTCTTGCCTGATATCTTCCTTGCTCTGGGGTCCTGCTATAGCTTGATCCAGAAGGAGGAGGGGCCACCTCTGTCCATCTATCTGGAGCACCTGGTACATGTATACAGGAGTAGTTAAGTAACTCTACACATCAGCCCTGCCCCACTTCACATTCCAGCCCTAATTTCTGGAAAGCCCCAGCTGCTATCCACACCCACTTCCTGCCAGGCTGGTGGTTACAGAGATCAGATTCCTCCACTGCCCTCTTATTAGGTCCTAATCCAACCTATTTCTCACCAGTCTCCCTTCTCACTCTAACCCCTCCAATGTGAGTTGCTCCAGTTACTTCTGGGGTCATCAGAGACTGAGCAAGGAGGGACAGGAGGAGGGATGGGGGTTCTCCCAGGAGCCATGAGCCTTCATACATATCTTGAAGCCACAAATGTGCAGATCATCTTACTGTGTGCTCCTCTCCTCATTTTCTGCAGTGTCATCTAATAGAGCTCTATGTAATGATAGGCATTTTGTGTATCCAGGCTGTCCTGTTAGAAATGTGTGCATATTTGGTAGCTAGTGGTCCATGTGAAACACGGTTAGTGTGACTGAGGAACTGGAGTTTGAATTTAATATTGATTAATTTTACTTTAAATTGTCCCATGTGGCTTATGGCAACCATATTGGACAACAGAGGTTGACCACATTTATTGAAGGCTTATTACATGCCCAGCTTCATTCTAAGTTCACAACTTCATTTAAACCTCAGAACATCACTGTGGGGCAGGTATACCATTATTAAGCCATTATACAGATAAGCAAATTGAGGTATAGATAAGTAACTTATCCAGGATTGAGCCCATACAATTAGCCACTCTGCTGTTACTCTCCTAGGCTGTCCAACAGTTTCAGACCTAGGAGTTCTGGTGCTAATTAGAACAAGGACTGGGAGAGAACCCAGGCTCAGCAGTCATCCCAATGTGATGCAGGTAGCATCTGAGTCAGGCCTTGAAGAAGGCTGTTGATTAGGTGGGAGTGGAGAAGAGAAAAAGGCATCCTGAGTGGAGAAGATGGCATGGGTAAAAGTGTGGAGTTGTAAGGGTGAGAAGTACATGGGGGTGGGGAGACACTGCAATAAACAATGTGGATTAGGACCCTGCCTGCATGCATCTCAGTCTTCTGTTTGTTGAATTAAGAGTTTTACATCATTATCAAACCATTTGGAAGCAGGTATGGGTACCCCGTTTTATAGCCAAAGAAAGGGAAGTGCAGAGCTAGATGTGGTGGAATGCACCTATAGTCCTAGCTACCTGGGAGGCTAAGACCAGGGGATTGTTTGAGCCCAGTAGTTAGAGGAAGCGGTGAGCTATGATCATGCTATGAACAACCTCTGCACTCCAACCTGGGCAACACAGCAAGACCAGTCTCTTTAGTAGGGGGAAGGAAGAAAGAAAAGAAAAGAAATAGAAGTTCACAGAGATTAAGAAACTTTTCTGGGGTGGCACCTGTCGCTAGAGGAGTAGGGTACCAGCCCCATATACCGGGGGTGGGGTGGTGGGTTCAAGCCTGGTCCCCGGCCAAAACTGCACAAAAAAAAAAAAAAAAGAAAAGAAAAGAAAAGAAACTTTTCTGAGGTCACACAGTCAGTGGGAGTCAGAACTTGAACGCAAGCCCAGGGTGTCTTGGGACCAACTGGACTCATGTTCTCTGCCTTGAAACAAAGGAAGAACTTCTATCTCTACTCCTATCCTCTCAGGGCACATCCCCCATCCCAAATAAATCCCCACAGTTGCGTTTAGCTCTTCATTTGCCAAGCTCTTATGGGCCCATGACAACAACCATAATCTAAACAAACAACCACAGGGGGTAGACAGAGTCTCCTTCACCCGTCCTGGAACCCCTCTTCCAGGTGGTTACTAGGAAATGTGAAAGAGCTGCTCCTGTCCTCCTCCCCCAGACAGATTGTGCCAGAACCAGTTGGGCAGGTAAACAGGGGGCCCTGGGGTGCAGAAGACTCATCACGGGGCCAGAATTTCTGGGAAGAGGTGTGTTCAGCCCACAGAAATGTGAGGTAGGTGGCCTTAGCAGGGGAGGTGGAATGGGAATTGAGGTACCCTCAGCAGCATTCCAGCACCCTGGGACAGCCCACTTTTCCTTGGACAATGGACTGTCACCCTTGGACAGTTTTATCTTCTTTCTTAATAAAAGTTTGATATAATTCACATACCATAAATTCAGTTTCTTTTTTTAGTTTTTGGAGACAGGCTCTTCCTCTGTTACCCAGGCTGTAGTGCAGTAAAATAATTATAGCTTGCAGCAACCTCAAATTCCTGGGTTCAAGTGATCCTCCTGCTTTAGCCTTCCAAATAGCTGGGATTGCAGGCAAATGCCACCATGCCCAGGTAATTTTATTTTTTGTGGAGATGGAGTCTTGCTAAGTTGCCCAGGCTGTTCCAAATGTCTGACCTCAAATGATGTTCCCTCTTTGGCCTCCCATAGTGCTGGGATTACATGCATGAGCCACTGCCTCCAGTTAGGCTTCAACCTCTTTCTCTTGCCCTATTCTTGGTGCCTTCTCTTGATTAGAATAGTTGAGGTAGATGGTTCTACTTTCTTTCTGCCCTCTGCACTCTAGGAGGTCAGGTGGGAAGATTGCTTGAGCTCAGAAGTTTGAGACCAGCTTGAGCAAGAGTGAGACCCTGTTTCTACAAAAAATAGAAAAATTAACCAACCATGGTGGTGCACACTTGTAGACCCAGCTACTTGGAAGGCTGAGGCAGGAGGACCATTTGAGCTCAGGAATTTGAGGTTGTAGTGAGCTATGATGATGCCACTGCACTCTAGCCTGGGTGACAGAGTGAGACCATGTTTCAAAACAAAAACAAAAACATCATTTGACCATAAATGTAAGATTTTATACTGGCCTCTTTATTCTATTTCATTGGCTTATGTGCCTAGCTTCATACTGGTACCATATTGTTTTGATTATAGTAACTTTATGATAAGTTTTAAAATCAGGCAATATAAGACTTCTGATTTTTTTTTTCAAGATTGTTTTGACTATTTTGGATCCCTTTGGCTATTCTGGATCTCTTGACATTCCATTCTATGTCTACTAAAAATAATTACTGGAATTTTTATAGGGATATATCAAATATGTAAATTGCTTTGGGTAGTATTAACATCCTAACAATATTAAGTCTTCTAATCCATGAACATCGGGTATCTTTCCATTTACATATGTCTTCTTTAGTTTCTTTCAGCAACGTTTTTCAGTTTTTAGTGTCTTAGTCTTTTTCATCCTTGTTTAGGATTATTGCTAAATATTTTCATTTTTTGATGCTATTGCAAGTGGAATTATCTTTTTAATTTCCTTTTTAGATTGTTCATTTTTGTTGGTGTTAGAAATGCAGTTGATTTTTGTGTTCTGCAACATTGCTGAATTCATTTAATAGTTCTAACATTTGTATGCGTATGGAATCTTTAGGTTTTTTTCCTACATAAAAGATCATGTCATTTGCAAACATAGATGATTTTATTATCCAATTTGGATGTCTTTTATTTCTTTTTCTTACCTAATTTCTCTGGCTAGAACTTCCAATTCTATGAATAATAAAATCGACAACAAAGGACATCCTCATTTTCTTCCTAATGTTAGAACAAAAGCTCTTGGTCTTTCACCATTGAGTATGACTGGTTTGATACATTTTTAGCTAATTTTTGTAGATGGTGTGAAGAAGGGTTCAATTTAATTTATTTGCATGTAGATATCCATTTGTCACAGTGCTCTTGGTTAGAGAGAGTATTCTTCTCGATTAAGTGTGAAGAGCAGACTGTGAGATGATAGGGCCCCCACAGCCCAGGGAACATTCAGGTAAAGAACCCCCAACTGCTTCTCCTCCATTCCCAAAACAGCCATATTCCTTTCTTCATGGTTCCTCTGCCAAAAGTCACATGTTCTTTCTTTGTTTGGTTAACTATGCAGAGATCCCTGTAATCTTTCCCTTCTCGCTCCTTGTCATATGTTAGTGAAGTTAGTAGAAACCATTAAGTCACATAGTTTCTCCTTTGTTTGTTAACTATGCAGAGATCCTTGTGACCTCTCCCTTCTTACTTCTTGTCATATGTTAACACAGTTGAGTAGAAATTATTAACAAGATGATTTGTCCCTGCAGTTTCCAATCATATTACAAGACCAAAAATATGTCTTTTGTTTATGCTATTCCCCCATATTGTCTATGCTACTTCCCCCTGGACAACCCTGTGCAGATATTATAAAATAAAGTTAGATTTTGTGCTTTGGTGGTGGCTGCAGCCATCAGCTCAGTCAGATCTCCTGATCCCATCTTTTGTCTCAATGTCTTCTAAAATGCTGTATTTTCCTCATTCCCCACCCATTCCACTCTGGATCACTCCACTTCCCCATGCTGATTCATATCAATTAAGTGGTTGCTACTTATTAACCACTCAACAACTGATCATTGGAGTCACTTCACTTCCCTCTATGGGGTAGGCCTCCTGTTAGCACAGGTGGGTCAGCACAGGTGGTCAGCACATGGATAATGTCCTCCACGTTCCCAGGGCCTTCAGTGCCTGGTGTTGGGCAGATAAGAAACACTAAAGACCAAAAGGAGAAATAAACTTTGGGCAAACCAGTGCCCCTCTCTGGGTGATTTATTTATTTATTTATTTATTTATTTCAGTGAGTGTTAAGAGTTGGGGATGGAATTGCTGAGGAAAGATCTTTGTGTCCATGTTGAAGATTAATTGACCACAAATGTATGAGTATCTTAATTCTATTCCATCGATTTCTATGCCTATACTTATGCTACTACCACACTGTTTTGATTACTATAGCTTTGTAGTAAGTTTCCTCCCTGAATTCTAGATAGATTGTCCTTGCAATCTATCAGTGTTTCCACTGTTTTCTATCCTTTTACTGTTGGACCTTGTGAGTCCTTCTTTGAACGAAACACTTTAAATGGTCATGCAGGATCTCAAAAGGATATGTGGTTTCTGAGAGATATAAATAATTAGCTATGCATCACTTTTCTATACCAAAATCATGGGAACATCAGCAAGTTCAGTATAGTAAAACCTGGGAAAATGCACTTAATCACAGCTGATTGTTCAAATACGTATTAAAAGAAGGGTTTCCCAGCTACTTGGCAGGCTGAGGTAGGAGGAGTGCTTGAGCCTAGGAGTTTGTGGTTGGTGTGAGGTAGGATGACATCATGGCACTCTACCTTGGGCAACAGAGTGAGATTCTGCCTTCAAACCAAAAAAAAAAAAAAAAAAAAGGATGGTTTCTGTCTGCCACATTCATCAGAATAGATACATTCTCAGGGATGAATGCACCACGGTTGGTGAGGATGTGGAGGAAGTGAAACCGTCATGGGTTACTATGGGAGTTGTACATTGTTTCAGCCACTATGACAAATAGTTTTTCTATGTCTGTTACATTGATCTGTACCTATGAATTAATCCCACAATCCCAGTCCTGTATCCAAGAGCTAAGGATATGCCTAGGGCATGCCTACCTGGGGAAATTCACAACATTATTCACAACAGTGTCATTCCGATGTCACTTGTTTCTTCAAAGCAACATAGGTGAAATTCACATATAATATTTTCATTCATAAATAATTTTCAACTGGACACAATAAAATATATAGTGTATGTTACCATTTATTTGTTAAAATAATTGAATATGTGTTCATCATGGTCAGAATAGTGGATATGTATGGTGGGTTTCTACCTGAGAATTGGCAAAAGACAGGCTGCTAGGGAATTTAGGAATGTGTATCTGGATGGTGACAATACAAGTGTTTACAAGAAGATGGCATGCTCTACATTTAATATGTGTGCAACACACAATTTGTAAGCCACCATCAAATAGAAAACAAGTTATACAAATATTTTTCCATGATATAAACTTCCATCTGAATTGTCTCCCTCTGATTCTATCAAGTATTTTAAATATAAATCATCTCAATTTTGGACATATACTTCCAGAGTTTAGACACAGAGAAAACACACCTACACTGTTTTGATTTCATCAGGAGAATCTAGGCTACCAAACTCAGCAAAAGACATTATAAGAAAGGTGAATTAGGGTGGTGCCTGTGGCTCAAAGGAGTGGGTACTGGCCCCATATGCTGGAGGTGGCAGGTTCAAACCCAGCCCTGGCCAAAAACTGCAAAAAAAAAAAAAAAATAGAAAAAGAAAAAGAAAGGTGAATTAAAAGCCAAGTTATTCTGAATAGTATTGCTAATATCCAGTGCCATATCACAGCAAACTTGATTCTGACCACCTAAAGGATTGTAATAAACTGGTCAGCATACAGAGGAGGTCAACAGAAGGACCTAGGTGTATTCTACTGACACATATATGTGGTGCATGTCTGGTCTATGAAAATTAGGTCAACTTAAGGAGGTGGTCAATGTAGGGACATGGTCAGCTATGGAGGTTCTACTTTATATTATGATATATAATATTTATCATATTATGTCCATAATATGATAAATCATATTATGATTTATAATGATGGTGATATTGAGAGAGGATACCCGAGAAGGGTGAGGTCTAGGAGAACAGGTCTTCTCAAGGAGACCACAAGGATATACCTGCAGGGTCCTCTCCATGGTGACTCAGCCCTTAGGAATTTGTAAACTTAATTTCCTGGAACTTGGAAATTTCCAAGTTCTGTGAAATCCTGTAGTGCTATAGGGGTTGGAATAGCATCTCCTGCTTCATTCAAACTGGCCAATGAGAAGGGTACTTATGGGAACTTTTGTCTGTCAATAAAAGGGGAAAGACTAAGCCAGTCAGAGAGCATGGCCATTTGGAATTCTTCTACGCCATAAGCTGCCAGCTGGTGAATAAAGCCCTTCCTCTCATAAACGTGGTGTTTAGGTGTTCTTTCTCTCCATTGGACCTCGTCTTCCTGCAACAATATATATTGTAATATCTAATGGCATATATTGTGATATATAGGAAGGTATATAGTAATGTGTTTGTACATATACAGAGGGTGCCCCAAAATGTATACACATTTTAAGAAAGAAAAATGTATTAAAATTGTAACACTTAATATACCCATAACAAAAGATGAATACAAGTTATGTTTGACTTTTGCAATTACAAGAGGTGCTGCAAACCTCATACTATGCCTTGCTATAGAAATTGAATTCAACTTCAAAAAGTAACACTTAGATAACATCTCCTAAAGTGTATATACATTTTTGGAGCATCCTCTGAATATAGTATTTATGCATGTTCTTTAATATTTTTCTCTTTAGGGACAATTGAGCACTTAGTCCTCTGGCTTAAGCATAAGGGTTTTCAAGCAGAAGTAAATATTTGCTTCCTCTGGAATAACTAATTCCCTCCAATATTTTTCTCAGCATATTTGAATATTCACAATCAGTTTCTGCTTTAAAATTTTTTTGTTTTCATTATTAACTTACATTTATAAAGTGTAGGCAAATGACATTCTATATTTAAAGACTATGCAAACTGGCCAAGTGGACGCATGTGCTGTTGAGTCAGCACCCTCTTGGCAGAGCTCTGAGTGCTGTTGGGTGACATAGGGAAGCTGAATTGTATATATGATATGGAATTTGTCATTGGAAAAGTATGAAAGTTCAGGAAGCAGAGTGTTCTAGGCCCTATACTTTGTGGTAGGAAGTCATTGTGTTTCTCTCACAAGTTCTTTATCTTTGTAGGAGTCAGATGATCTCCAGGCTGAAAAACAAAGGGCCTAGAATTGATCAGCTTGGGAACACTGTATACTCTAGGCGTCTGTAAGGCCCAAGCCTGGATGCTTCCAGATAGATCTCATTTATATTTCCTCTGTGTCCTAGAGACATTTTGAAACTGAATGGCATTGATTTATTTAATTGAAACAAAATGTATTTTTTTTAATTGGCGTGCCTCATTCTTGGCATTTTACCTATTACCTGGATGAATAATGGATGAAACTATTTGGAAGGACATAATGCCTTTTCTTATTCTTACCATCTTTGGAGTTAAAATAAATTTAACTAATATCAGATGATTTCATAATTGCAGCAGGTTGTTTTAAATAGTCAGCAAGGTTTTTAGAAAAAAACATTTTTTTTCAACAGCTCTCTATTATTGGTGTATCCAATAGCTTCTCTGTGTGAGGAAGTTTGTTGTATATAAGACTTTCTGCTGTGGTCTAACAGCAAAGGTTGTATGTGGTCTTTTTTCTTCCTTTTAAATAGCTTCTATTCAAATAGTTAAATCAGGCAATCCCTTTTGTTGAAAGGGCACATGTATAAATCTGTTCGTTAAGGAGGTGGACATGGTAAAAATATGTGATTTAAAAAAAATAAAATATGGATGTATTAAAAAAAAAAGACTCTATCTGCACTAAAAATAGAAAAATTATCTGTAGGTTGTGCTGGGTGTCTGTAATTCTAGCTACTGCTGAGGCAAGGGGATGTCCTGAACCCAAGATTTTGAGGTTTTTGTGAGCTAGGATGATGCCATGACACTCTGCTCCCAAAACTATTCATATAACTGCTAACTGCTTAGTGCTCCAAAATATTGTCTCACGGCTATTGTAATATATTGTATTATTTTGCCTGCATAATGTCTTTTCTGCAAGAGCAATCCCTATAAAAATCATTCCTAGAAACTTTTCTAGAAAATGAGGATTAAAAGTGGCAAAGCATGCTTACATATGTACATTAAATTCATGGAGAATAAAAAAAAACATTTATGTTGGACATGCCTATAAAACTGTCTCATGTGCAATTTGTGCTATGGACACATTGGTTTTTATGCACACACAGGCTCTCTTTATAATCAATGAGATGTCATGTCACAAAATCACAAAACTAGTGCAAGTCTTCCATTGTATCTTTTCCACACAATCTAGGTGCCGTCACTCTGGATCTGCACACAGGCGCTTCTATTGTTCCTCAGAGATGTGCACGTGAATCGAGCTTCCTGAGTGACATGTAATAGCCGAGAGACTGAATTGCTCCAGGGATTAGTAACAGCCCTGACCTAGGGGTCGACAAGTTGAATCTAGGCTGGGTTAATAGTAGCTAAGACTTGCTCTAATCTGAAGTGCGATTGACAGTCAGTAAAAGGAGACTTACAGTCTCTGTGGAATTGCAAGTTCAGTGGTGTCCACTGCACAGAATCACAAAAGCAGTGGGAGTAGAAATCTATCTGTCCTCTGACCAGTGTACAAAGTGCCCAGCAGGCCGCTGCAGAAATCCTCCCCGTTCACACATGGAACCTCTTCCTTCCGTGACAATAGGAACAGCACAGCACAATTTTAGGGATACTGTTAAATTTGTTGAAAAACGTTTGTTTGTCTCTGGGTTTATATGTTATTTTATATATTTATACTTTGTACTCACATGTATATAGGTTATTTTAAATATAAATTCTATAATATAAATCCATATTGATGGAGAAAAATAAAATCCAGTTTGATACACCAATATGCATTCCAGTGAAATAACAAAAAGACCCCTCCAAATTAAAATTAAATAAATGCTGTCTGTTATTTAATAAATAATTTTACTCTTTGTCTTTTAATTTATATTATCCCTAAAGTGCCCTTCACTAGTGCTTCTAACTTTGTAACATAAGAAATGTTAGAAATGCTATTTTCATATTGTTGCATTTCTAAGTAATAATTATTGAGTATTTGTTGTATTATATATAGATTAAATATTCTCAAATATCTATTGAAAGTTAGCCACAACCTAGAGTTGACAGGTTACCATCAGATTAAAATTTTAGCAATAAGGAAGAAAGAGAAGCTTGTATTACTTATCTTTAAAAGGAAGGACATTTCTAGGGTAAATATAAATTCCCAGAGAAACCTAAACTTTTAATTAATATGTGCACATTCACAAAAGAAAAACTGCAAAGTATGTTATTACCCCTCCGGGTGACATGATTGGGAGGCAATTCAAGCCAAGATTACATACTTGTCGGAAAATTACTAAACTACAATTGCAGAGTATTTTCAAATTGCGAAAATATAAAATTGCATTACCTACCATAAGAAATCTCAAAATATTTACCTATTTTGCCCTTTGCATACGTAAAATATTTCACAATAAAGATTTTGCACAACTTTACATCATTTTCTAATCACTGAGACTATAAATTTATGAGTACACTATTTCAATATGGCCTCTACCCTTTTCTCATAATATTTCTGTTTGTAAAAAGAAAATCCAAAATTATAAATTTCTTCTTTTAAAATCATCTATATTTACATCCAAATAAAATATGTACTGTTTATACAAATTTTTTCAAATTATCTGGGAAAAAAGCCTGCATCCTGAGTGGATGGTGGCCTGATGAAACATTTTCTTCCATAGTGATGACAGCAATGAAAGTAATATTATAATGTGTTCGAGAATTTAAATCCAATAACATTTCTGTCTCTATCCCATTTTGTTTCCTTCTCAAATCATATTACAAATGACCCACTTTACTTTCTTGCAGTGTTCTAAATGATGTTTTCATTGTCGGCATAAAAACCCTTTGGTTAATAAGATGCTCTAGTTAACAAAAAAGCAGAAAGATAGGCCCATAGATCCAATGAGCCCTCATATGCTCTGAGTGGTTTGCAGAGGGTCATATGCCCTTGACCTTTTAGATAACTAGAGCAGTTGATCTCACAAAGAGGCCACTTTTCTATCCGTGATTGAATTTGAAATTGACTTTCTCAGCTAAGATAATATGAATGAATGGCTGTTAATACGTTCCATAACCTAACTTTAACATCTATAAATTTAAAAAATCATTTTTCCTCCCGGTCTTAGGTACTATTTTCCACTAGAGAAAACATATCTGCAAATAGAAATAAAATCTTTGTAACTAACTTTAAAAGCACACAAATTCCATAAGCATCTGTCTGACATTTACTTACTATGACTTGTTATTTTGTTTATTCTCTTTTTTGGTTGGTTTTTACATTTAAACTAAATCCTGCTTAATTTCAAAAAGGCTTCAAGGTAAGTTGGTGAAACATACCTTATGATAAGATGAATATCACACACCCAAAATACAGATTTAAAAAGTGCCAGTCAAATGCTAAAATAAAGCATGCAGCTATGGCATGCTTGTATACGTGTCAGTGAAAAAAGGCTCAGCGCACATACAATGAAATATATGTGAGTATGTTCACAAACACACATACAAACACATGCACAAATGCAAACACATATTCACACACACACATTTGCACTATTTTTAAGTTTATAATTGACATAATGATTGTACATTCTTATGGGGTAGAATGTGATGTTTCGATGTATCTGTACATAATACAATGATCAAATTAGGATAATTACCATATCCATCTCTTGAAATATTTATCATTTCCTTGTGATGACAACATTGAAATACTTCTCTTCTAATTATATCAAAATATGCGCTATTTTGGAGTCATCTTCCTGTGTAACAGACCCCAAACATCTCTCCTGCTAACTGTAACTTGGTTCCTATTGGTCAACTTCTCCAGATCCCTCCCCTCACGCCTCCCCGGCCTTTGTAACCACTACATGCAGTCTGCTCCCACCTTCTGTGGCATAAACCTCTGTAGATTAGTGACATCATCTCTCTGTGCCTTATTCCATTTAGCATAATGTCCTTCAGGGTCATCTGAGGAGCAAGAGGCTCCAGTAGCCGGAGGGGCTGGACAACTGCTCTGGAGACACCTGCACCTTAGTATCTGCCTCCCCTTGTACTTAGAGCTGAATTGGGAACCCCCATTCCTAGCCTAGTCAATTTCATGTAACCTAGGCCTGGCCAATTTCAGGAAGGGACTGTCTCCATTCATTAGAGCACTCGTTCATCTCAGCCCAGCGGAAGGCCTGTATCCATTCATTTGTTTCCAACTCCTGGCCTAATGTAACTACAAAGGACCCATGAAACTATATATACTCCTGGGACAAAGAACCCAGGCATAGAGACAAAGAGCACACTTTCTTCCCACTTGGATTTTTCTCTGTGCCAGGAGCTGTGGTGTTTTTTTCTCTGTATTCTTTCTATAAAATAAATCCTGGTCTGTGGTCCATGGATTATTATTTGAACCACCACTGGTCTGTGGTCCATGGATTATTCTTTGAACCACCAAGACCAAGGACCTACGGAAGAAGAAATTCTGGTATCAGTACTAACAGTTCCTGGTGGACTGTAGGGTTTCACATATATATAACCATGATGTCTGTTAACAGGGACAATTTAGTGTCCTCCTTTCCAATTTGAGTACCCTTTATTTCTTTCTCTTGCCTAATTCCTCTGGTTAGAACTTCTAGTACTAATTTGAATAAACATGGTGAAAGTGAGGATTTTTGTCTTGTTCCAGATCTTAGAGAAAAAGCTTTCAACTTTTTCCCATTCATTATGCAGTTAGCTGCAGGTTTGTTATATATAGTTTTCTTGTTGTGTTGAAGTATTAATATGTTTATTCTACACCCAGTTTACTGAGGATTTTTATCAGGAAGGGATGCTGACTGTCACCACATACTTCTTTAGCATTAGTTCAAATGACTGTATTGAAAGAGGAAGGTTAGTAAAGTAGCAGTCCACACCCTGCACCCTGACCCCGGAAGGTTAGTAAAGTAGCAGCCCAAACCTTGATCCCCATCACCCCGCCTACCCTGACCTATCAGGTCACGCCACCTCTCTGGATCGCCCCACCCCTCCCCGCGCTCTATAAAAGGGGGCTGGTAATAGCAGAGTGGTTGGTTGGGTCGGTTACAGCAGTTACAGCGGGGGGGCGGGTAGGGGTGGGGGGGAGTGGGGGGGGGGACAGAGGCCCGTAATAGCAGGGCCAGGGATAGCAGAGGAAAGCCTGTAACAGCAAAGGGAGGGAGGCTTCTTCTTCCTCTCCCTTCCTGAGGCCGAGGAAAGCCTGTAACAGTAACAGCAGGCCGGTAACAGCAGGGTGCGGGGACAGAGGAGAGGCTGAGGGGAGTAACAGCTAAGAGGGGTTAGGTCTGCGGAGGAAGGCCGGTAACAGCAGGGTGGGGGTACAGCAGAGGAGAGCTGAGGGGAGCCTGTCACAGTAACACCAAGCCTGTAACAGCTAAGAGGGGTTCAGCCTGTAACAGCTAAGAGGGATTCAGCCTGTAACAGCAAAGGGGGGGGTTCTTCTTCCTCCTCCCTGAGGCTGAGGGACCCTAGCGTGCTAAGACTCTAGCTAGCACTAGAAATAAATTTTAAGTGGAATCCCTGGTGGTCGAGTGGTCTCTGGCGGCGATCCCCATCCCAGGACCCTTTTGGGGTCCAACAATATGTTTTTGTCCTTGATTCTGTTATTGCGATGTGCATCATTTATTGATTTCCTTATGCTGAACCATCTTTGCACCACTGGGATAAAACCCAAGTGTTAATGAAGGACTATAATTTCTTTTAATTATTGTCAGGGATTCATTGAGGATACAAAGAACCAGGTTATACTGATTTGTTAAGTAGACTCCCTTTTTTAATTGTGTCCCACCCCCGAAAGGTGTGTCACACACCATCACTCACCCTCACCCCCGTCCTTCCTTTCTTCTCTCTGCTGTTCCCTTCACCTACCCCCCTCTCCCTCTTTCTCTCTGCTCTACCCTTCACCCAGCCTCTCTCTCCTTCCCTCTCTGCTCATTCCTTCCCCCCAAACTCTCCCTCTCTCTGCTCTCCCTTTCCCAATCCCCCACTGTGTACTAGGTCATCAACTGTCCTCTTATGAGGATTGAGTACATAGGATTCTTGCTTCTCCATTCTTGTGATGCTTTACTAAGAATAATGTTGTTCCACTTCCACCCAGGTTAATACAAAGGATGTAAGGTGTCCATCTTTTTTCTTAATGTGTTACTAAATTTGATTTGATAAAACTATTTTTGTTTGAGACAGAGTCTCACTATGTTGCCTTTGGTAGAGTGTTGTGGTGTCACTGCTGACAGCAACCTCAAACTCTTGGGCCTAAGCAAGTCTCTTGCCTCAGCCTCTCAAGGAGCTGGGACTATATGTGCCACCACAATGCCTGGCTATTTTTGTGTTTTTGTTGTTGTAGTTGCCCTTGTTGTTTAGTAGGCCCAGGTTCAAACCCACCAGCTCCGCTGTATGTGGTGCCCATAGCTCCCAGTGAGCTCTCTCTCACTGAGAGCTATGGGCACCAAGCATGCTAATACTATTTTTGCGTGCATCAATGTTGTCAAGTATATTGACCTATAGTTTTTTTGTTGTTATTTCTTTGTCTTATTTTGGTATCAGTGTAATTGTGGCCTTACAGAATGAGTTTGTAAGTATTTCCTCTTCTACAATTTTGTTTTTGAAGTAGTTTGGATAAAATTAGTTTGTTGAATGTTTGGTAGAATTCAACCATGAAACCATCAGGTCCTGGGATTTTGTTTGATGGGAGACCTTTTTTTATGGCTTTATCTTCTTACTCTTTATTCATCTGTTTAGGCTTTTCCATTTCTTCATGATTAAATCTAGATAACTGGTGCGTGTACAGAAATTAATCCATTTCTTCTACTTCTTTTTAATTTTTTTGGCATATAATTATTTGTACTAGTCTCATATGATCATTTCTACTCTTGTGGTAACACTTGTAATGTCTCCTTTTTCACCTTTGATTTTATTTTTTGTATTTTTTTTCACTAGTTTTGGTAAATGTCAATTTTGTTTTTTTTATATATTTTTAAAACTTCACCTCTAGAAACAACCTAAATGCCCGCAAACCCAGGAATGGATTAATAAGCGATGGCATATGTTTACCATAAAATACTATTCAGCAATTAAAACAGATGGAGACTTTATATGTTTTATTTTAACCTGAATAGAGTTGGAACACATTCTTCTTAGTAAGGTTTCACAAGAGTGAAGTAGCAAAAATTCAATGTACTGGGTGGCGCCTATGGCTCAGTGAGTAGAGTGCTGGCCCCATATCCCGAGGGTGGCGCGTTCGAACCCAGCCCTAGACAAACTGCAACAACAACAACAAAAT
Source organism: Arctocebus calabarensis (assembly GCA_963573935.1). Lineage (NCBI taxonomy): Eukaryota > Metazoa > Chordata > Mammalia > Primates > Lorisidae > Arctocebus > Arctocebus calabarensis. Next base: position 26,722 of record CAUYON010002028.1, read on the forward strand.
ACCTGGGCATTGTGATGGGCATCTATAGTCCCAGCTACTTGGAAAGCTGAGCCAAGAAAATAGCCTAAGCCCAAGAAAAGGAGGTTGCTGTGAGCTGTGACGCCACAGCATTCTACCAAGGGAGACAAAATAAGACTCTGTCTCTTAAAAAAAAAAAAATAATAATCCAATGTACTCAATTCTAATATGTAGCCAGTAGATGATCTAATACATACCCACATAAAAGAAAAACTTGGGTTGTTTGGGGTGGGGAGCAAGGGAACAGAGGAGGGGATGGAGGTGTTCCCACTTGAGGTGCACAATGGTAGAGTATACAGCACACCTCTTAGGGGCGAGACACAATTATAAGAGGCACTTTACCAAACAAATGCAAATAGTGTAATCTAATTGTTTATACCCTCAAGTAACCCTGAACAATTAAAAAAAAAAAAACACTCTTCATTTTGTTAAGTTTTTGTATTATAAGTGTATGGTGGGAAGTTCACGAACTTAATTGTCAGAACTTGTTTTGATACAAAAACCGTTAGATAGGATCATATATACATTTAATCCCTTTGCTTCTTGAATACAAGAATAATAGTAGAAAATGGCAATATTTTAGTCTCTAAGTTGTTAATATCTGAACATATTTGATTAGGAGCAGAAATAAGATAATTTATTATTCTGGAATTTAGAACATGGTCTGTGTTTTAAGTATTGGGGGGTGGAAGCTAGTTTAAGAGTAGATGGGTTACTCATTATCATTCAATATAGTATAGAAATAATTAAATATTATAAAATGATGAAATATATCTAAAATACTAGTTGGTTTGAAATTTTTCCACCTAAAAGATATGTTAAAGTGTTTAACCTCCATATGTGTGACTGTAAACGCCCTGGTAAATAGTTTTTCCATATATAATTAGTTAAGAAAAGCTCATAATATATTAGCTCAAGCTCTTAATTTCAATGACTGGCGTCTTTATAAGAAAGTTGTATGGAAGAGGGAGTGGCAAGATGCCCGACTGGAAGCAGCTTCTGAAAGAGGCTCCCATCCAAAAAGAAGGATAATATCCAGAAAATGCCCAATTAAGCTGAAGACTGGGAGCCCAGCTGAGAGAGAAATGATAAATGCAGGTCACCTCTACTGGGGCAAGCTGCGACTCCAAGAAAGCAAGCTTCAGGTACAAAATTCATCTGAAAAGAAAAGTGTCCATTCCCTCCCTCAAGAAAATTGAAGTTTTTTTCTTTTTGTTTTTCTGTTTCCTTTCTTTTTACTCTTCGTTTGATTCTGAGGACGTTCTTCAGATGGCAGTGAACTGTGAACCTCTTCTCTTACCCCATGGGAGACTGCTGTAGGAAGTGAGGACTACTAAGTAAGAGAGACCCTGCTGTGACTCTGAACACTCTCTTCCTAGGCAGAAAAATTGAACTAAAGTCTTCCCTGCCTTTCTGAACTCTCCCCCACCCACCCTGGTCAGGAACTTCGGGAGCCACACAACCCTCGTCCTCCCTCCTGTGCCCTCCCTGCCTCCGCACCAGCCCTGTCCATCTGGCCAAGGACTCTGGAAGCCATCTGACCTACACCCTCCCTCCAGCACCCGCCCTGCCTCTGGACGGAGCCCACCTCTTGGCCAGAGACTGCTGGCATAGAGGACCCTTTTGCCAAAGTCACTGGGTGCCAGGCACCCCCTGAACCATGTGCATCATGCTTTGCCCTGCAGCTGGATCCCTTTGAGCCACACTCTGGAGCTGTTCCCACAGCCAGAAATCCCTGGCTGGGGCAGTCCCAGAGGAGCTTCACAGGGTCACTTCCTACTAAGATCCAGCAACAATACAGTGATCCTGCAAGGGATCTAATCTTGGGGATTAGATCTTGGGGGTCTAATCTAAGGGTCTAATCTTGGAGAGACACCTCCCCAACTCTCAGGATGGCCAGAGGCAACAGTGAAAAGTAATCATGAGGCAGAATCAATGTAAAAACTCTGGCAATATGAATAATCAGAGTAGATCAAATCCCCCAAGGAATGACAAGGCATGCATAGCACAAGATCCAATGCATAAACAAATGGCTAGGATGTCAGAAATCGAATTCAGAATTTAGATAGCAAATAAGATCAACAGAATGGAGGAAAAGATGGAATTAGAATTTCAAGCAGTAATCCAAAAGATACCTCAAGAATTCAATGAATTTAAAGACAAATGACTAAGATTTTGACACATTGTGACAAGAAGTTGTAGCCTTCAAAGATCTGAGAAATACAGTAGAACCCCTCAGTGACAGAATGGAGCTAGCAGAAGAAAGGATTTCTGACATCGAAGACAAAGCTTTTGAACACTCCCAAATGTTCAAAGAGGAGGAGACATGGAGGGCAAAAACAGATCAATCTCTCAGATAGCTCAGGGATAATTTGAAGAAAACTAATATTCGCCTTATAGAGATCCCCAAAAGTGATGAAGTGGCTTCACAAGACACAGAGTCTCTTCTTCATGAGATTATAAAAGAGAACTTTCCAGACATGCCAAGAGATTCTGAAATTCAGGTAGCAAACAGTTTCAGAACTCCAGCATGACTCAACCCGAATAAGATATCCCTCAGACACATAATCAACTTCACTAAAGTTAATATGAAGGAGAAAATTCTGAAAGCAGCCAGACGTAAGAAAACTATAACGTACAAGGTAAATAATATTAGAATAACTGCAGATCTCTCTGCTGAAACATTTCAGGCTAGAAGAGGATGGTCATTGACTTTTTTTCTCCTAAAACAAAATAACTTTCAATTCAGGATCCTGTGTCCAGCTAAACTGAATTTCATTTATGATGGAGAAATTAAATACTTTAATGACATCCACATGTTGAAGAAATTTGCCATAACTAAACCAGCTCTCCAGGATATTCTCAGACCTATCCTTCATAATGACCAGTGTAAGTCTCAATCACAAAAGTAAACTCACTCAGAAACTTGACCAAATTCCAACTTCCACAGTGGCTAAATGATTAAAAATGCCCACTGGACTTTCGAAAAACTTATAAATATTCTCTATTTATGTGGATGGCTTAAATTGTCCTCTAAAGAGGCATAGGTTGGATGACTGGATACAAAAACTAATGGCAGATATCTGCTGAATACAAGAATCTCATCTTACCTTAAAAGATAAATATAGCTTCAAGGTGAAGGGATGGTCATCTATATTCCAGGCAAATGGAAAGCAGAAAAAAGAAGGTTTTGCAATCTTATTTGCAGATACAGTAGGCTTTAAACTAACTAAAATAAGGAAGGATAAGGATGGACACTTCATATTTGTTAAAGATAATAATCAATATGATGAGATTTCAATTATTAATATTTATGCACCCAACCAGAATACACCGCAATTTATAAGAGAAACTCTAACAGACATGCACAACTTGATATCCTCCAGTTCCATAGTAGTTGGAGATTTTAACAACCCTTTAGCAGTGCTGGATGGATCCTCCAAAAAGTGGCCAAGCAAAGAAATTTTAGATTTAAACTTAACCATTCAACATCTGGATTTAACAGACAAAACATTTCATCCCAATAAAACTGAATACACATTCTTCTCATCATCCCATGGAGCATACTCCAAAATTGACTACATCTTAGGTCACAAGTCTAACATCAGCAAATTAAAAGGAATAGAAATTATTCCTTGCATCTTCTCAGATCATCATGGAATAAAAGTTGAAGTCAATAATAACAGGAATCTGCAAACTCATACAAAAACATGGAAACTAAACAACCTTATGCTGAAGGATAGATGGGTCATAAACAAGAATAAGAAGGACATTACCAAATTTTTTGAACAAAATGACAATGAAGACATGAATTATCTGAACCTCTGGGACACTGTAAAGGTAATCCTAAGAAGGAAATTTATAGCACTGCAAGCCTTCCTCAAGAAAACAGAAAGAGAGGAAGTTAACAACTTAATGGGACATGTCAAGCAACTAGAAAAGGAGGAACATTCCGACCCCAAATCCAGCAGAAGAAAAGAAATAACCAAATTCGGGGCAGAATTAAGTGAAATTGAAAACAAAAGAATTATAAAACAGATTAATAAATCAAAATATTGTTTTTGAAAAGTTCAATAAAATAGATAAAACTTTGGCTAACCTAACCAGGAAAAAAAGAGTAAAATCTCTAATTTCATTAATCAGAAATGGTCAAGACGAAATAACAACAGACCCCTCAGAAAATCTGAAGGTAATTTACCAATACTTGGAAGCACAAGACCTACCACAACTTAGCCAAAATTAAGTGGAAATGTTGAACAGGCCTATATAAAGTTCTAAAATAGCATCAACTATGAAAAATCTTCCTAAAAATAAAAGCCTAAGACCAGATGGCTTCACGTCAGATTTCTACCAAACCTTTAAAGGAGAACTAGTACCTATATTACTCAATCTTTCTGAAAATATAGAAAAAGAAGGAATACTACCCAATACATTCTATAAAGCAAACCTTCACCTTGATCCCTAAACCAGGGAAAGACCCACAAGAAAAGAAAATTATAGACCACTATTCAATATCACTAATGAATATTGATGTAAAAATATTCAATAAGATCCTAACAAACAGAATCCAACAACACATCAAACAAACTATACATCATGACCAAGTGGGCTTTACCCCAGGATCTCAAGGGTGTTTTAATATACATAAATCTATAAGTGTAAATCAGCACATAAACAAATTAAAAAATAAAGACCATATGATTCTCTCAATTGATGCAGAAAAAGCTTTTGATAATATCCAGCATACCTTCATTATTAGAACACTTAAGAAAATTGGTATAGAAGGGACATTTCTTAAACTAATAGAGGCCATCTACAGCAAACCCACAGTCAATATTGTATTGAATGGAGTTAAATTGAAATCATTTCCACTTAGATCAGGAACTAGGCAAGGTTGCCTATTGTCTCCATTGCTCTTCAACATAGCAATGGAAGTTTTAGCCATTGCAATTAGGGAAGAAAAGGCAATCAAGTATATCCACATAGGATCAGGAGAGATTAAACTTTCACTCTTCGCCGATGACATGATTGTATATTTGGAAAACATCAGGGACTCTACTACAAAACTTTTAGAAGTGATCAAGGAATACAGCAGCATCTCAGGCTACAAAATCAACACCCATAAATCTGTAGCCTTGATATATACCAATAATATTCAAGCCAAAAAAACAGTCAAGGACTCTATCCCTTTCACAGTAGTACCAAAGAAGACGAAATATTTGGGCGTTTATCTAACAAAGGATGTGAAAGATCTCTATAAAGAGAACTATGAAACTCCAAGAAAAGAAATAGCTGAACATGTCAACAAATGGAAAAATATACCATGCTCATGGCTGGGAAGAATCAACATTGTTAAAGAGTCCATACTACCCAAAGCAATATACAATTTTAATGCAATTCCTATTAAAGTTCCATTGTCATATTTTAAAGACCTCGAAAAAATACTTCATTTTATATGGAATCAGAAAAAACTTCGAATAGCCAAGACATTACTCAGAAATAAAAACAGAACAGGAGGAATCATACTACCAGACCTGAAACTGTACAATAAATCGATAGTGATCAAAACAGCATGGTACTGGCACAAAAACAGAGAGATAGATGTATGGAACAGAACAGAGAACCAAGAGATGAACCCCGCTACTTACTGTATTTGATCTTTGACAAGCCAATTTAAAACATTCAGTGGGGAAAAGACTCGCTATTTAACAAATGGTGCTGCATGAACTGGCTGATGACCTATAGAAGACTGAAACTGGACCCACACCTTTCACCATTAACTAAGAAAGACTCTCACTGGATTAAAGATTTAAACTTAAGACATGAAACTGTAAAAACACTAGAAGAAAGTGCAGGGAAAACTCTTGAAGGAATCAGCCTGGGTGAATAGTTTATGTGGAAGACCCCCCACCCCTAGGGCAATTGAAGCAGTATCAGAAATACACTACTGGGACCTGATCAAATTCAAAAGATTCTGCATAGCCAAGAACATAGTAAGTTTAGCAAGCAGATAGCCTTCAGAATGGGAGAAAATATTTGCAGGTTATGCCTCCAACAAAGGTTTGCTAACCAGATCCATAGAGAACTCAAACGTATTAGCAAGAAAAGAACAAGTGATCCCATCTCAGGGTGGGCAAGGGACTTGAAGTGAAACTTCTCTAAAGAAGACAGGAGCACGGCCTACAGACACATGAAAAAAAAGCTTATCATCCTTAATCATCAGAGAAATGTAAATCAAAACTACTTTGAGATATCATCTAACTCCAGTAAGATTAGCCTACATAACAAAATCCCAAAATCAGAGATGTTGGTGTGGATGTGGAGAAAAGGGAATACTTCTACGCTGCTGGTGGGAATGCACACTAATATATTCCTTTTCAAAGGATGTTTGGAGAATACTTAGAGATCTAAAAATAGACCTGCAATTCAATCCTATAATTCCTTTACTAGGTTATTACCCAGAGGACCAAAAATCACATTACAACAAAGACCATCTGTATCAGAACGTTTATTGCATTCCATTTCATAATTGCTAAGTCATGGAAGAAGCCCAAGTGCCCATTGACCTACAAATGGATTAATAAATTGTGGTACATGTATACCATGGATTATTATGCAGCCTTAAAGAAAGATGGATACTTTACCTCTTTCATATTTACATGGATGGAGCTGAAACATATTCTTCTTAGCAAAGTATCTCAAGAATGGAAGAAAAAGTATCCAATGTACTCAGTCCTACTATGAAACTAATTTATAGCTTTCATATGAAGGCTATAATCCAATTGTAGCGCAAGAATATAGGTAAATGGGCAAGGGAGGGGTGGGGAGGGGGGAGGATGGCTGGAGGGTGAGTAATTTCTGGGGCCACACCTACGATGCATCTTAGAAGGATACAGGCAAAACTTACTAAATGCAGAATATAAATGTCTTCATACAATAACTAACAAAATGCCATGAAAGCTATGTTAAACAGTTTGATGAAAATATTTCAGATTGTATATGAAACCAGCACATTGTATCCCTTGATTAAACTAATGTACACAGCTATGATTTAATACAAATTTTAAAAAAGATATTAAAAAAAAAAAAGAATGTCACATGGAAATACTAAGACATGGGAAACACCATGTGAAGATAGAGGCAGGGACTGGAGTGGTTTCATAGTGAGCTGCAGAGTGCTAGCAACTGCCGACCTTCACCAGAAGCCAGAAGAGGCAAGGAAGTCTCCTCCTCAGAGTCTTTGGAGAGTCTGGCCCTGCCACCAACTGGATTTTGGACACAGCCTCTGGAACTCTGAGAGAACAAATTTCTATTCTTTCTAAACTCAAACTAAAGCCGTTGAGTTTATTACATTTTTATACAGTAGGCCTAGGCAACAAATACACAAACACACATCTACAAATATGATTTGTTTCTTCTACTCCTGTTATCAAATATACATCCTGACATACATTAATACACAGACACACACGTTTTTATAATTCCTATTTGTCTTCACTTGGTCTCTCCCACAGCTGACACTGAGACAAGGATTTTTTTGGAAGAAGAGATGACCCCAGAAAGAATGATGAGAGAATGGGGAAGGGGGAGAGAGAATGCAGGAAAATAAAGAGACTGAAGGAAATGAGCAGGCAACATGTTACTTGGGACAGGAAATGGCCAGCCCCACCAGTGATCGTGTGAGAGACTGTGAGACGTGTCTACATGCACTACCAAGGGCTGCGAAAACTGGAAGATTTATCCACCACGTTATTCCTCTGGATCCATTAACTGCCTGGTATTTCAGATCTAGCTAAGCATGGTCTTGTGAACAGGATGCTCTTTGTCAAGGAAGGAGAGTGCTCACGAAAGGCAGCCACAGCCCCCATGAACTGCTCACTGCAGCTGAAAGTGGCCTTGAGACTGAGCTGAGAGTGTGTCGACCAGGTTCTAAGGACAGCTCCTGTTGCTTTTGTTAACTGTATGTATTGTTATTATAACTGTACTTATTTATGTGCATACACACACACATATACACACACACACATTCTTTATTATTGCTAGCAGCCAAGACAAAGGTCTCCAATAAAGTCAACCATGGCCATTATTTGGTAAATTGTGCTAAACTTGCTTATCTAATGGCTGAATTTAAAATATTTCATGGCTCTATTTAATTCTTCAAGATCATGCATGTTGAGGAGTACTTACAGATTCTTACAACAAAGCCCATTTTACTTAAGAAAAGATGGATGATACGATCATATTAAAACACAGAGTTACATATTATGCTACATATGTCTACATTTAAACACAGGGGAAAATTCAAGTCCATCAGTGACCACTGCATATGGACATTTTACCCTTCATGGTGGCTGAAACAGCAGAGACGGAAATAGAGAATTGGAAATGAATGTGTTGTTATCTGTGCGGTGCAATGTTCTTTATATCTTTCTTTTTTTTTTTAAGAGGAAAGAAAATAACTGACATTTTTCAGCCAGATTTTCTCCTATTTAATGATGCTATCTATAAATACATTACCTCATTCACACATAATACCACATGATTATAACTATTTATGGGGAACACATCCATACTGATGCAACAAAATAAACTGAAGTTCTTTTTAAAAGAATTGAAGATCTTTTCCTGGTGATTTTTTCCCAACTTTTTAGTTTGACATAATTTCATAATTACAGAAGAGCTACATAGTACTACTGACAATCCCCAGGTAGCCCTCATTCAGTTTGCCCCAGCATTGTAACATTTTACTGTAGAAGAACTATCAATACTAACACAAATAACTCTAGTAAAAATGATAATCACTAAACTATAGCTCTACTCACATCTCATCAGGGTTTTGTTCTAACGTCCATTTTCTTTTTCTATTTTGGAATCTAATTCAAGAGTCTACCTTGTATTTTGTTTTCTTGTCTAATCAGGCTCCCGTAAAATTTGCAACTATTACTCAGAATTTCCTTATAGTTTATGACCCATATTTGCATAGCATCAAAATAAAATGTACAAATTGCCAAGGGAAATATGAAAAAACTGATCAACGTCACTAATCAGCAGGGAAATGCATTTTTTTTGTAGTTTTTGGCCAGGGCTGGGTTTGTACCCACCACCTCCAGCATATGGGGCCAGTGCCCTACTCCTTGGAGCCACAGGACCACCCAGGGAAATGCATATTAAAAGAACCATCAGACACCACCTTAGCCCTGTCATCATGGCCATTACTGAAAAAGTAAACAAAACAACAGATGTTGGCACAGGTATAGAAAGGGCATGTGTTGGTTGAAGCATAAATTAGTACAATCTCTATGGAAAACAGTATGAATATGTGTCTCAAAGAACAAAGAGTAGACCTATAATTGCGCCCAGCAACACCCCTACTAGATACCTACCCAAAGGAAAAGAAGTTATATCAAAAGGACTTATTTTTAATGGTAAAAACTTTTGTTGCTGATATTATATCCAAAATGGTTGGTATAATTCACTTCTGATTTCTAGATGCTATAAGTACGTTATTGCTATTGTTCTGAAAATCTTTGAGATGTTATTAGGTAGCAAATAGTTTGCTTAATCATAAACTATTTTATTACTCATTTAAGTAACATAGTTTTATGCTATACTAATTAATTGATCACTTGAAAAGGCATTAATAAATTCCAGAGTACATACTATCCATGTTATTACCTATGCTGTGATAAATACAATCACAAAAGGAAGTAGGCTACTCTTTAATAAGCTCAAATGGGACTCTACAGAGGCAACTATGTGGGGTACTGACACACGTCAGAATGCACCATATGTAGCAAAAGAAGTAAAATTTGCAGCGATAGTTCATAAAAGCCAGTAATAACCTCCAGAGTGTATCATGATGAAGAAGTACATGAATTGTGTTTTAATAACTATGCAGAATTTTGACAAATGAGTAGGAAGTATATTATTAATATAAGCATAAGAAACATAAGCAAAATAAGATGAAATAATACAGGAAAAAAAGATGAATAATACAGGTTCAGACTAGTTGATTTTTGTTGGAACAAACAATATGAATTGGATCAATGGGAGATGAAGGTGATTGGGAATAACATCACTACTACTACCCGAATTTGGCTATTACTATTACTATTCAGTGTGTAGTGTTGCAAATGGCCCTAATTTATACCTTTCCAGTGTTATTCATTTAAAATATCTCCTTCACATTTTCACTAAAAGCATGATTCTAAATTACAAATGTGTTCATGCCTTTGGTTATCTGTTTATCCAAACTCTTCATGATTTTGTCTATGGCTATAATACAGTTTGCAAGACCTTTCCTTATGTGATAATCTCAAATCTGCAGAAGCTTCAGTCTGATTGCTTCCTAACTAAAAGTGACCCTGAAATCTGATCCTCCAAGTGATGGTTTTCTTTTCTGTCACAAAGCTACTTGTAGTTTCTGGAAAGTGGGAACCGGCACACTTCATAATAATCTGTAATTGAGTGGACCACCATCCTGGGCCACACATCCTGCAGCAACTGGGATCATCTCTCCACTGTTCCTTTAACTTTAGTATCTCACATTGTGACTGACATGTGTTAGGCACCTAAATGTCGTCAGTATAAAATAATTAATGAAGTATTTTCATTCACTTTTGACATGCTACATCGGAGCTCTTCTCGACAGTCACGTGTGGTGGATGGTTATCATGTAGCATAATAGTGGTGAAAAATAAGAGAAAATAAGCAGCCACATATGTCTCATATCTGCAGTGTTCTGCTGAGGACTCACTAAGTGACAGATTTTCTTCTTACACATAAAGCAGTAAACTGGCCTCACATCCTTAATAAGATAATATATTTTACAATTGAATGTATATAGTCAATATTGTTGAGACCCCAATATATGGCTTATTTCTGAAAAATACCACTTACTCAATGATCTTGGCTCAGACAATATGGTTGATTACAGGCAAACAAAGATTATGCCCTAAAGTCTATAGTAATTCCTAAAATATTCCTTAGTGTTCACAGATTATTTCAAAAGCTCTTTCTACATCAGGAATTCCTTCCTTAGTTTGCATTGCCCTTTATGTGGCTAGTCTGAAGGTAAGAAAAGCATCAAAAAGGAATTTAGAGTGGTGGAAAGTTTGCAACATCATTCCTCGTTCCTTTGAAGTCTAAAAGTAGGGAACTGATAGAAAATGATCCTTAAAATATGCAGCTTCAGCTATGTGCTGCAAAAAAGGAGTTACGATCAAATCTGTTAGTGTTCAAAATTGCCTCTTTCACTGGCTCACTGGTGAGTCTAAACTTATTGCTGAATCTCAGCATCGCTTAATCACCTTCACTCTATGATCATTCTGAAGACAGGCTTTGCAACAAGATCACAAGTTTCAAACACCTCAGGAAACTGTCAAAGTGCTTCCTCAGAGTATTGATTGGTGTCACTTTGTTTAGTTTGTCCATTAATGCACGATAGGAACTGCATATATATTGTCATATAGTTGGCAAACATAGGGAAAACTTATACTATGAATGTTCTTTATAATATAGATCCACTGGTGACTCAATCAGGAAACTCTATAAAGAGCCATGAGGCTTTGCAGGACAAGATGTAAAGTTGAGATTGTTATATCAGAACTTACAGTAAAAGAGAGAAAAATTAATTTCACAGTGCTTTTATTGATGAAAGTCAAAATGCAATGAAAATGAGTAATTTTTTGTTGTTTTGTAAAACAGGTCTGCTAATAAGAGTAACAGACTTCTTTTCTTGAAGGAAGAAATAATATTTTACTTAGTATGGCTCAAAGTTGGAGTTCCCAACAATCAAAACAATCACAAACATTCATTTGTAAAACACAATCCTAACCCCAGTAATGCAAGTAGATGTTTTCCAGACTGAACCTGCAGGCCATCCCTGAACCAGAAGAAAGCAAGACCACGCCAACCAGATTCCCGTGTGTGTGTGTGTGTGTGTGTGTGTGTGTGAGCAAAGTCAGTGGCTGACACACGACATCGGTAAACGAGAGTGGAAAACAATTTTGGTATAATTAACTCTAAAATACTGTTCCTACTTTATCAAGGGAATGATTTCAGAGAGCTCTATTAATTGTTTCCTCTTATTTCAGTAACAAATTACAGCATATTTAGTGGCTTAGAGTGACAAAGGTTTACTACAGGGTTCCTAAGGGCCTAAGTCCAAAACTAGTTCACTGGGTTAAAGTTGAGGTGTCAGTGGGCTCCTTCCCGAAGCTCCGAGTGGCGAATTCCTCAGCTTCTGGAGGCGCCCGCATCCCTGGCCTGGTTCCCCCCTCCTCCCATTGATTCAGCCCTGTGGCTCCATCGTCACCTGCTATGACCAGCCCTGATGGCGCCGCCTGCCGTTAATCAAGAGCCTTGTGACTACATCAGGCTCACCTGGACAGCCCAGGACGACCTTCCCGTTTCCCAATGCCTAATTAGAGATCTCACCTCTGCGAAGTCCCTTTTGTCACTCATGGTGACACGCTCCCGCGTCTGCGGAGTCGGATTGCGACATCTTGGCTGCACAGACTATCACTCCGGCTTGCTACGAAGTTTGTATTTCACGCAAGAGCTGGTCGTTATCCTTAGTGGGTTTTCAGGGGCTTCCTGTCAAAGGAGTTCTCAAGTACACTAAAGATGTAAATACCTTTCTCTTATACCATAGACAAAATAGTTTACAAGACAGTGATGTGGACCCTCGATGTTATATTCCTGAGCACACAAGATTTCCACGCGCGTCTTCTTTGTTGCAGGACAGCCCCGCGAGGTTTGCGTTCTGGCCCGGTCTGTCTCTCCCTTGGCTACTTGACCTCAGCTGGCTGCAGCTATGGAACCCGTGGGGCGGCAGCGCTCCGGGGGCGTCTTCCCAGCACAGTCCTCGTCGGAAATAATCCCACTTGGAATAACATGTTTGAAAAATCAAGGAAAGCGAATCTCATTGTAGCTTGTCAAATCAAATGCAGGAAATCAAGCATATGAAAATCATATTCCTCTCTCACTGCTGAATGTAGATTACCATGTGTTTATAGAAATAATTGTGTGGAGAATGAACGAAAAGCTTTAAATTAATTAAATATGATCAGATAGGCTCTCTGCTACCATAGGGGAAGGCAATAAAACTGAGTAGATTAAGGTATGACACTTGGAAAACATTAAAGAGAATTTTTCAGGATGGTTTAGCACTTACCTTTAAAATAGAGGCATATGCTCAAACTTGAATTGTTCATTCCATACACGTTTCATGTAACTATACAGAAAAAGCATTTGTTCTGTGAAATAGGAATCATTAGGCATCTAATCGATAAAGATAGGGATCCAAGAACTATGGACTTTAAAATGTTAGTTTACCATTTAGCTTAGATTATTTTGTTTGTGTAAAATCTAATCTGAACAGAATGTGTTAACCTTTGAAACGTAAACTGCTTCATAAGTTCTGTGTCATATAAAAAAAAGCAAAGTTTTTTTTTAATATGGAAATAAAAGCTGTGGTTCAATATATACTCAGTGGCTTGATGCATGAACAGGTGACCATTTGAACTCTCCTGAGTACCTACTCCATTATATTTTCAAGTGCATATTTCAATTGGGCTAACCTGTCTTATTTTGTATATACAAACATTTTTACAGAGATATGTTTTTATTCCAGATAGAAGAAATACTTGGAATAGCACTCCAAAAAAAAGAATATGTATGCAAATAATCTATTACTCCAGGTACTTGAATGAACTTTTTTTTTTTTTTCATAAAAAAAGTTATAGATAAGACTTCTCACTCTTATCATCATGCCTAACAATATGGAAACCACAGGGCGTTTCTCAGAGAATATTCACCAATTATGGAGCTGTGTCCTCAAGGGTCACATAGAGCTATGGAAACTATGGTACCTGCTCTAAGGAAAATCACACTATGAAAATTGAAGATGAATTATGAAAATTGTGATGTATCCAGACAAGCAAATAATAGGGACATTTAACATCCTTAATCCCAATAGAAAAACATGGTTTGAGAGATTAAAAATCATGAAATTTCTCAAAAGACTTTATTTTAGATGTTTATTGGGAAATGAAAATTCTAAATATTCTTTAAAAGAAAACCTTGCCATTGAAAATTTAAGATAATTTGGGGAAAAATCTGCACACAAGAATGTTTTAAAAAATTGTTAAAATGGATAACCTGATTTTATTGATAGGAAAAATTTGCACTAAGGTAAAACAAAAAAAAGGAAAGGATTGATTGACCATAAATAATTTATAAATTTCCCTCCATTAATGGCCTCAGTGAAAAATAGAATGCACATTGCAAAAATCAGAGCACATAGTTCAATAAACTGGAAAAAATATTCATATATATTGGAAGAAAGGAAAGAAATCTTGTATGGTTCTAGGTACTGCCATTTCCAAAGGCTTTGGAGCTCCCTATCAGGGAAAGAACCCGAGAGTCACAACCTAGTCCTTAAAATGTGTGAGTTAAACTTTGTCACCTATTCCGTTGTCCCCATGTGACACAGACCAACTGCGTAGCTTGTGGCAGACACTGGGGTGGGTGGTTTTACACTCATCATCTCATTTCATTCTAAGAAAATTTTTAGGCAGAGTGATTGAAAAGACAAGGCAACTTAGTTCTATAGATTTCAATTGCTTTGTTTAAAAGCATATATTTAGTAAGGAAGGAAGGCAGGATAGAATCTTTAATTATCTCATTTACCTCAATGCTCTTTCCGACACTATATACTGCTTTCCACTAAGGATGAAGAAGGAAAATATAGAATCCTCTCATATTTTAGTGTAGATATCAGGATTTGGGGTAAAATGGAAGATATGCACCTGCTTTGAATAGTGGACATCATTTATCTCAAGAGAATATAGCAAATCTGTCCTTCACAGATGTGTGTAAATTCACGTGGCCAAGTAGCTGTTCAAACTTATTTTCATACAGTGTTTTATTTGTATACAAGTTTAAACACCCTTTTGATAAACTTCCTCCTTCTTCCCCAATCAAATAAAATCTATACCATTATTAACTGAATTTATTTTATCACATACGCCATCCTTATGTGGTTACTGTGGATATAAGACAGGATATCATTCTCTTTAAATGAAGAAATATTCATCAAAGATCTACTATATGTAAGATACTGTATATAACATTACTGGGAAAGAAAATACAAATCTTAACACTTCCTCTATTGTTGAGGACTTAATAGCCCAGACAAAGAAACAGACATATAAATTGTTAAGCATACATAGTTGTATCATTGTGTTTCTACATTGAATTATATCAATATCATACAAGGAAGCAGTTTGAAAACATGGTTGTTTCCATCAGGAAAACATGGATTAATAGACATGGAAGAGATCTCACCCTTTAATGAGAGCATAATATTAACAAATACAAAATAGAAACAAAACAAGATGCAGAAAGTTTAAGTAATATTTAAAGATTTAGTTTATTAAATCAAAAGCAGAACTAGAACTCACATCCCTACCTTTCCAGTCAGAAATATTCTTACTGCATACATTTTGAGACAGTAATATATGTAAGTTATTTTTTTATTAAATCATAGCTGTGTGCATTAATGCAATCATGGGGTACAATGTGCTGGTTTTATATACAATTTGAAATACTTTCATCCAACTGGTTAACATGGCCTTCACTACATTTTCTTAGATATTGTGTTAGGACATTTATATTCTACACTTAGTAAATTTAACATGTACCCTTGTAAAATGAACCATAGGTGTGGTTCCACCGATTACCCTCCCTCCACCCATCCTCCCCCTTCCTCCCCTTCCTCTCCCCCTTCCTCTTCTTCTTGGGCTATAATTGGGTTGTAGCTTTCATATGAAATTGGTTTCATAGTAGGGCTGGGTACATTGGATACTTTTTCTTCCATTCTTGAGATACTTTGCTAAGAAGAATATGTTCCTGCTCCATCCATGTAAACATAAAAGAGGTAAAGTCTCCATCTTTTTTAAGGCTGCATAATATTCCATGGTGTACATGTACCACAATTTATTGATCCATTCATGTGTCGATGGGCACTTGGGCTTCTTCCATGACTTAGCAACTATGAATTGGGCTTGAATAAACATTATGGTACAAATATCTTTGTTATAAAGTGATTTTTAGTCTTCTGGATATATACCTAGTAGAAGAATTATAAGATTGAATGGCAGGTCTATTTTTAGATCCCTAAGTGTTCTCCAAACATCTTTCCAAGAGGAACGTATTAGTTTGCATTCCCACCAGCAGTACAGAAGTGTTCCCTTTTCTCCACATCCACGCCAACATCTGTGGGTTTCAGGACTTTGTGATACAAGTTATTTTAAGAAGATTTTGAGGAATGTTCTTCAACTCCATCCAGGTCAACAGAAAAGCTGTAAAGTCCTCATTTTTATGGCTCTTGGCAAAGTACGACAAGAATGAAACAACTACATGTCCACGCAAGAGAAGAAAACATAATTAAATTCAAGTGGGGGAGAGGAAAATCAGGGAGGCCACAGAAGGATTGGTAATCTCGCACCTAATGGGCACAATGTAAGGGTACACAGCCCATCCCCTGGGGGAAGGGCTCAACTATAACTTGAACTTTACCTAACAAATGCGAACAATGTAACCTATTCATTTGTAGCTTCATATTAACCTGAAATAAATAAAGAAAAAAGTTTTTGTGGAAAATAAGGGTATCTCTTGGAATCTTGGAGAGTGGTAGACAAAATACTTATAAAGGAATTCTATCTTAACTTTTAATTTCTTGATATCAGGAAAATCTACTATTGTACATTACTGACTGATATTCATAAGATTTTACTTGAAATGGCCCTGTGCTAACAAGCTCACAGCCTCATAAATGAACATATTCAGTATCAGAGCCCTAGTATTTGCCAAATGTTCCCTCTTTATGCTTCAACCTGAATCAATGTAATTTCTATTCATTGGTTCTGCATCTTTCCTTTTGAGCTATAGGGAATATATTCAATCAATCTCATTTGTTACATACAAGGTCAATATCTAAAAGTGACTGATCATTTTCCCTTTTCTGTAAATGTCTTTTTTCTCTACCCAATTTCCCTAGCATATTCTCCTCAAATCTCTTCATTATTATGGCCACTTCTATTTGGATATCTCCTCATTAGCCAAAATCCTGTTTGAAAATGTGATATTTAGAAATGAACACAAAAATTCCAACATGGCCTTCTAAATCAGAAAAATAGTACTATTTCTTTTTCATAAACTGAATTCCTATTGTTATAGGCTAAAATAACTTTCATTTGGCAACCATCTTACATATTTGAACTGCTAGTCAATCCAAAGATGTAGCTTTTTCACAGACCACGATTCCAAGAACCCAGATGGGTAGTCTACTGAAAAGGAGCCTCTTCCAGATGGCACGAAGCTGAGTCTCCTGTGATTGCGTTAGCACCAGAGTTTCAGTAAGAAACTTTGAGTCCTCCAGCCCTCTCCATCTGAATAGTTCTGTCTCCGTTTTCTGAGGTTCTCCTTTTACTTGCAGTCAAAGCCAACCCTGAGTTGACCACTCCACAGAACGGCTACCTTGAACCAGTCTCGAAAATTTCTTTCTAATAGTCACATTACCAGATGCTTCCCCCCAATTCTGCTCACTTGTACAATAACTATAATTTTATCCCTAAACTCACAAGACACTATTTGAGTCTATTAAGACACTATTTGACACTCACAAAATCTTTCATTTGTTGTTTTTGGAGTTAGCACTCCATGTACCCTCGGTGGCTACTCAAGCATTCTACTGATTGATCTCATCTGCACAGAGAGCTCCCTTCTCCTCATGCAGAGAAAGCTGAAGGAATTAGGTGAGAACTGTCTCTACTTCCCACTAACACCCACCAGAAACAACCATCTCTTTTCCTTTCCTTCATTTTTAAATAATAAGGTCTCTCTGATCCCAGTCATTATCAGTCCTTCCTTACCTATTTCTAATTTTCTTCTGGGGGATTTGCTTTTCCCTTCCTATTGTTTTTACATTTCTTTTTTGAGAGAGAGTCTCACTTTGTTGCTCTCAATAGAATGCTGTGGTGTCATAGCTCCCAGTAACCTCAAACTCTTAGGCTCAAGTGATCCTCTTGCCTCAGCCTCCTGAGTAGCTGGGACTATAGGTGCCCACCACAACACTGGCTATTATTATTTTATTTTATTTTTTATTAAATCATTTTCTTTATTAAGTCATTTTATTAAATCTTTTATTTTCTTTTTTATTAAATCATAGCTGTGTACATTAATGGGGGTACACTGTGCTGGTTTCATATACAATCTGAAATATTTTCATCAAATTAGTTAACATAGTCTTCATTGCATTTTCATAGTTATTGTGTTAAGATAGTTATATTCTACATTTAGTAAGGTTCACCTGTACCCTTCTAAGATGCACCATAGGTGTGATGCCTCCAATTACTCTCCCTCCACCCATCCTCCTCCCTCCTTTTCCCTCCCATGCCCCTTTCCTCATATTCTTGGCCATAATTGGGTTATAGCCTTCATATGAAAGCTATAAATTACTTTCATAGTAGGGCTGAGTACACGGAACACAGGCTATTTTTAGAGACAGGGTCTCGCTCTTGATGAGAATGATCTTGAAAAATTTCTTTTTTTTTCCTATAGTTTATTTCACATCAGTCTCTTTAAGCCCTCCCTTGATTAAAAAAGGAAAACAAAAAAGAAAGAAAAAGAAAACTCGCTTGATCCTGCTTTTCACTATAATACTGCACTCTTTCCTTCATTTCTCAGCTATAGTCGTGAACAGACCACCCTCATTCTGCTGTGTATGAATTTTCTCAGTTCTGAACTTTGTTCCACCCCCGCCTAATGACTTCCACTTTCATCAAGCCATTGAAATCATCAGATTCAAAAGTGTCCATGTATTCAGTATTTTTAAATTTTTATCTTTATAAATAAATTAGGACTTGAATACTGAAATACATTAATACTTGTTACTCTTATTTACAAAACAAAAGTCTCCAAACCTTTAAATCTCATTACATTTCTCTCTTCTGAAATTTTCTACCTTAATGGTTTCCTTTCATCTCAGTGCAATGAATGTTGAAATTCTCTGCTTGCCTTTTCTTTTCCTGTGCTATTCTTGGCCACATATATTTTGCTTTAGACAATTATATCCATTCTCCTATTTTTATTTACATCAATATTTACAGCAATAACTTATGTGCTATATGCATAAACATTCAGAGACACATGTATAACTATTCATCAAACATCCTTACTTATAGACGTTTAAAACTTACTATGCCCAAATTTGAATTAATAGGTTCTAAATATTAGGTGTACAGCATGGTAGTGTAATATGTACTCAAAAATTTGTTGAGGGTAGATCTCTCGTTCTGTGTTCTTATCACAAGAACGAACAAAAAGGGGACATAAAATAACTTTTAGAAGTGTTAGATATATCCATTACCTTGATTGTGCAATGGTTGGGTGTATGCATGTCCAAAATTGTCAAATTGTATGCATTAAATATGTACTTTATGTCAAATATACCTCAATAGAGCTAAATTATTCAAAACGTGAATTCATCAAATTGCTTTCTTATATTTCTCTTCTAAATTATTTCCAAATTCATTTATGATAAATTCCAGTTACCCAACCCAGAAAACTGAATTATCCCCTAAGGTCACTCATTTGTGTCTAATTAATCACCAGGTTCCTTAGCTTTATCTGTTAATGCTCAAAGTTTTCCCTCTCTCACTTGTTAATACCACCTTAATTTAGGCCTCATTGTTCTTGATTTGCACAACTGCTCAGTCTTTAAATTGGCTTCCCTAACTCAAGGCTTTTCAAATGCTAGGTTCGCCCCACCTCACCCCGCCCCCGCTCATATGACTTTTGTTCCTCCCCTGTTCGAAAGAATTAGGTCACCTATTATCACCTGCAACACAGAATACAGACCACATGCTCACACTGCTGACATCAGCTTCAGTCTTATCTAGGCCACTACCCACAACAGGATGGACAAACAATGCATTTTCCTTGCATACTCAATGATATTTCAAGTTTTAGTGGTTTTCACTCTGCTCCTTTAGTTGGAAATACTCTTCTGTCTATATTATTATCTGTGTACATTGCAGAACATCGTATGCACTGCAGCCAAGCTGAGCACTTCCTCTCCACCCACCACCAGACCGACTCACTCTACCTAAACGCTATGCTGGTTGCTAGATCTTTGAAAGGAGAGGTTCCTCTTAGTTTATCTCAGTATCCCTGATGCCAAACATTTAAGAAAATGTGTTTAATAAATGTTTATTGAATTTCAGTTTTTTTCAGATGAACAGCTGGAACACTGACTCCATTCAAAACTCACTCATCTGATTGTAAAAGAATTTATTTCTTATTGCTGATACAATAAACTCAGTGTCTTCAAGCAACACAAATTTATTCTCATATAGTTCTGGAGGTCAGTAATCTGAAATGGAGACACAGTGCTGCCTTCTTTTTGTAGACACCAGGAAAAATCTCTTCCCCTGCCATTTTTAGCTTCTAGAGGCCACCTACTGTGCGTGACTCTACACGATTTCGCCAACGTAGAAGCCAGCGGTGCAGCATCTCTGTCTTGTGTGGCCTCCACTTTCATTCTCAGATCTCTCTGTGGCACTATTATGTCCACCTCCTTCTGATAAGGACCCTTGTGGTTACACTGTTCTCAACCAGCTAACCCAGGGCAATCTCCTCATTTCAAATGATTAAATTATCATAACTGCAAAGTCTCATTTTCATAATTATATAAGCATAAGCTTCCAGAGGTCATGACTTTGTTATCTGCTGTGGTCTAAATGTCCCTGCAAAAGAGATGTGATCAAATCTTCTCCCCCCCACCCACAACGTGATGGTGTTAAGAGGTCAGCTCTTCTAGAGGTGATTAGACCACAGGGCAGAGCACTCATGAATGGGATTAGCACCCTTATAGGAGAGGCCTGTGAGAAACTCTTTGCCCATTCTATCATTTGAGAACATAGTGAAAAAGTGTCATCTATTAACAAAAAAGTGGGTCCTCACCAGACATATTAATTCTTCTGTCTCATAATCAGTTCTTCATAATAACTGGGTTATGACTCTGATCAATGCCCAGCAAAACACTGGAGATACATTTTTGCAACTATTTTGCCATGTACTTTATTACTTGGCAATCATAGTTCAGGTTATTCAATCATGTAGAAATGGCAGCAGTCAAGCCGAAAGTTGACTTAGGCACCCTTACCTTGCTTGACTTAAAATGGAAAAGCTATTTATACAAGTTTAGATGATGAGTATGTAAGTCCAGCTATCAAATGAGTGACAGCATTCCAAACCTGCAAGAACAAAAATATTGACTAAACCAAGAATTTAGGAGTCATCTAAAATCACTAAACACCATTTTCACTCTATGTGTGTATATTCTTTGAGCTGTGTCCTTGAGGATAAGCATTGGTCCACTACGGACTGCAGAGGTTGAGAAGGACAATTGCACGGAACACATTCATGCCTGAAGCTAGAAAAGATTTCTATGCCCTGTGGTCGTCTTGTAGTAAGTTATTGTTTAGTTGAGAATAATTGTAATTATTAATTTTGTTTGGGATAAATACTTAAAGAATGAAAGTCAACCCATATGGTCTAGATTCTAGTGCTCTCCAGGAAAAAAATACAAGGCACAGAGGAGAGTCTAATTTTTCTAATAAGCACATTTATAAAAGAGAAAAAGGCAACATTAGAGTTAGTAATATATTTTATTTAGCTCAATATATCCAAACATTAATTTCAACATGTAATTAAGATAAAAAATATTAATAAGATATTACACATAATTTTTAAATAAATCCTTGAAAACTCAATTTATTTTATACCAACAATACATCTCAATTCACACATTAAATTTTCATCAGAAAAACTAATCTATATTTAGAGTTAATAGAACATAAAGTGAAAAAATTAGATTTACATGCCACAGTTGTTTCAAACATACTTACAAGTTTTCCATAAACTAAACTGAACATAAAAGATATATATATATATATATCTCAACCTACTTAATGAAATAATTAAACAATGAACTTCCACATGTCTTATACCCTAGATAGTCTAGTCCAATGCTAGAAAATTACCTAAGTATCAGCAAGGAGCATGCGGTCTTTAAACATGGCAATACAGACACAGAGGTAACAAAAATTCTGTGTCATATTATTGTACAAAAGCAGCTTATGAAATAAATTCTTTTATAGATAGTAGCAAATAAAGACACACAGATAGAACTAAATGGGTTGATGTATAGAGATAGACATAGACAATGACGTATCTGAAATATTACGTTTGAGTGTGCTGGTAAATGTTTAATGACTGGCTCTCTGTGGGAAGTGAGGAAGCTCTGATTTGCAGAGTTTGGCAGTTTCCATTTGTTCATGCTACAAATATATCTAACGTGGTCAATGTTGCGAAAGCTAATGATGTGACATCATTAAATGTAATCAGTTGGGAAGAGACATACAGTGGCAAAACATTATAGAATATTTCCAACATACAAACCAGGTGTGGGACTGCACACCTGTGCATGTAGTTCCAGTTACACAGAAGGCTGAGGTGAGAGAATCTCACTAGTATGATATATTTAAATTACCGATATATGTAAATAATTTACATATAGAAGCATAGATAGTAGTGAAGTGTGGTAAAATAATTGGAAAGTCATCAATTTTGGTTGTTTATGGCCTTTCCTTATAACATAATTGTAATTTATAAAATTTAATTTTAAATGCAGCTATGTTTAATAATTAATTGGCTCACAAAGATTCTGAGAATGTAATGATTGGGTCTTGGGGGCTGGAATGAGCCAGTTAGGGCATATCCCTGGTTACAAATGAGGATGTTGAAATCATGAAATATGGCGAGGACAGACAGCTGCTTAGCAAAATTACCCCCTCAAACACACACAATATTGATTGTGATTTTCACAAGTGAATGGTTGCCCAGTCAGAGATTATATACCCCCAACCACTTGATATTAGCGATGGCTCTATGAAAACCTGCTCTTTGCCAATAGGGTCTGGGAGGCAATGACTCTGTCATTGTAACCAAGTGAACTTGACTTTAGCATGGTATTCTCTCTTCTACCAATGGTTACATGAGATGACGGAGCCAAAAGAAACTGGAGGGTAGATCCCTGAGTCACCTTGTGGAAGAAGACATCTGCTAGCCAGGAAGACCTGCACTGGACTCTGACATAAGTTTACATGAACTTCAATGTGTTAAATTCTGGAATTGGGTGCAGCATCCAGGGTTATCCTAAATAATAACACAAATAAATCTTATCTTTTTTTCATAAACTGTTTTCCATAAGTTTATATCTTACATACAAAATATATATTTAAGGTAAATTTCATCACAAAAGAAAAAATATTAAAAGTGAAATCTTAGACATTAGGCCAGTGTAAGGAAATGTGCACATTTCAATGATTTTGTGAGCTATTTAAAAAAATAATATTTAAGTGTGCAGAACAAATCTAACTTGGGAATTAGTCATCATTTTCAATTTTAGCCATGAATTATACCCTGAATTTCTCCTTAGGGATGGTAAAAACTGTTTTCATCCTATTTAAAAAAAAATCCTTATTTAAAAATTTCATTTATTGAAATAACACATTAGATAAGTTGCATTTCCAAAAAAACACATTCTGTACTGTAAAAATATTTGAGTTTTCTATTTCCCTTCTGAGAGCTGGGGTCCTTGCTAATGGGAAAGTGAGATTTTAGCAGTGCTTGACGCTGACGAGGTGTGAGCGATGGCACCAGGAGCAGCTGTGGAAACACTCGCTCTGTGGGGCCTGAACTTTGCCCCAACACGTGAAAGCCTTTGAGGTCAGCTTTAGAATATGATTTTCTTTCTGTTTTCAGGGTTACATGGAAAATAATGTAGATTTCATAGTCCAAACAATTCATGAAAGTCTTTGAAATAATTTCCAGTTGTGTTTAGAGGAAAATGTATTTGAATCTTCCTCTCCTAAGATGACACTGTGTATGACAGCAGTTACAGAGAAACTACAAGGGGAACCTCCTGTGGGGAGGAGCTTAAGAAAAAATGCCCATCGGAGATTATCCTTGGTAATTCCTAATGCCCATTGCCCTATATTTTACAAATGTCATATAATGTAAAAACAAACACTAATAATAACAATAGAGAATAATAATATCTTCTCTTCACGTAATTTTTTTAAGTCAAATACACATAGATCATCAATACATTGATGCACATGTGGGGTACAATGTGTTGTTTTTTTTATACAATCTGATGTGGTTTCAAATATCTTTACATGAGTTGGCTAAAAAACACTGTCATCAATAAATTGAACTAATAAGGGGAAATAGCCCCTCTTTTATTTCAAAATTTTGAAACATCTCAAATGAGGCAAAATAAGCTCAGCCTATGAACCTCTGAATACTGTCTTGTTTTCCTGATATGTGCTCCTTCTTTTGTATTACTTCTTCAGGCTTACTAATACTAATCAATTGTAAGTTTTTAATTTAAAGACAAAATTGATCTTGAGAAGAAATAGTTGTGAATATGTTCAAACTATATACACACCAAGAGTAATGATGTTTCTGTAAAATCATAAATAGAGAGGAATAAAAATAATTTATAGAATAACCTGCAATTACCAACTATGTGACATTAAATAGGAACATAATGGACCTTGATCTACCAAAGTGAAATTTAATTAACATAGACATGTCATTTCATTACACACACAACAATAAGCATTTGTATAACAAGAATGCAGAAGATAGGGTCCTAATGATGTAGAGATTGTAAGATAATGTTTTTGCCCTTTCTTGATAGAATGTTTATGATCAAATGTACTTTACTTTGAATATTAAAGTTGAACCATCTTAAATGGCTTACAGAATCACCACTTAAAGTCATCAATATGAAACTTCATTTTATAATAGGAGACAATGTAGGGGTGGGAGTGTTATTTTGTCTTTTTACTTCATTTTACTTTCAAAATGCAAAGACTGTAAGTCAATTTCTGAGTCACTTTTAATATACAAAGTGAATCTGGACTTCATTTACATATATATTATCAATGCCATTTCAACTAAAGAAACAGAGGAAGACAACTACAAGGCAATTAATGCATTCTTTCTCATGATTAATACGTAAATATACACTTGAATTATAAGAAACTTATAGATTTCTTCCAAGATAAAGGGATTATATATTGAAATATTGGATTAAACTAATATTAATGAGATTTTAATACTTCTGTTTTCCCTTATTATGATCATGAACAAACAAAACTGAAAAGTATAAAGGGTGTCGAAGACCTGCTAAGAAAGTACCTCCCATAAATTGTATAGAGTGGGAAAAGTGTATTTTGGATTTTTTTTTGTCTTTTTAAAAAATTGAGTATTAAGTGTAGCACATGGTGAAGATCAGTTTACAAAATCACTGAGAATTCAAAAGAAAATATAGTGGCAGTTTAGAATTTGAGTAAAATACTTTAAAGTTTACATATTTATGTCCTACATTATATAATATTTCCTGCAATCATAGCTGCTAAGCTGTTCTAAAAATCTGGTCTTTAGGGTAAAGTGTTAAAAGCCTCTAGGCGAGAGTAAGGATCCCACCACGTTCCAATATAGATTCTATAAGTACTCATCTAAGCTTCTTTTTGTAAAATGGGCTATAAATCTGACTGTAAGACATTGCCCCAGAATTCATTAAATTATAAGTATACAATATTGATTTGTTAGATGTATTTCCTGTTTCAAATATGTCAAAGGCAATAGATAATCATAGAAGTAAAAATGATAGAAATAAAATGACATAGACCACTTACAATTAATCTTACATAATTGTGGATGTGGAAGTGTCAAGGGTGGATGGAGTTCAGTGGTCTCATGATCATAAATACTCCTAGTTGATAGGGGCGTTACACTGCGCAATTCATTCTTAAAATTTTATAATAATATATTTTTACTTTTGTGAAATTGAAGTGAAAATTTCACCCTAGTTTATTAACTAAAACTAATAATTTTTGCCTACCTCATGCTACGATTGCAGGAGTAAATTGATCTAAGGGTTGTGGAAAAGTTTCATAATCAGTATGCCACCATGAAAAGATGATATTAATATTATTCTAGCATGTCTTTTTTGTTGTTGTTGTTTAAGACTGAGTCTTGCTCTTTCACCCAACCTGGAGGGCTCTGGCCATATCATGGCTCAGTACAGCTTTTAACTCCTAAGGCTCAAGTGATCCTCCTGCCTCAGACTCCTGAGCAGCTGGGAACTACTGGTGCAAGCCACTAAGCGAGCTAAGTTTTTAAATTTTTTTTTGTAGAGACATAGTCTTGCTATGTTGCCCAGGCTAACCTCAAACTCCTGTGCTAAGGTTCCTATTTCCTTGGACTCCCAAAGAGGTGGAACTTCAGATGTGAGCCTAGCAGCTGGCCTTAAGCTTGTCTTCTGTAACCACTTCAAAACCTGCTTTAAACAGGAATCTCAGTTATCATCAATTATTGATTTTGATAAGCAGATGAATCAAATATATATTGAAGGCTTATTAATGGTGAGATTCAATATGAAATATTTGGAGGATATGAAGATAAATAATAAAAATTCTCCGCATCTAAGAGCATAGTAAAACCTGACCAGTGAATTCTCCATAAATTCTTTCATTCCCCACAGTAAAGCACCTCACCAGAGTATGATTCTGAAATTTTATCCCAACTAAGGGACAGAAATTTATACCCTTATCAGCGCTCTTTATCTATCCTGTATCAAAAGGAAGGAATATTATTTAAAAAATGAAAACCTTAGTCAAGAGGGAACAGGGATTCACAGAAGTAAGTTATGAATGCTACAGCTAGGAAAAAGATAAGGAGGGAAAAATTTTATCATTCACAGAGGAGCAGAAAAGGCCAGAGTCCTAAGGCACAAGCCTACTAAAAGACTAATATTAATCGGATAATTATGGAGCACTCCCCTGTCCCATGTCCTACTACCTTACCCAATAAGACTGCAGATTAGTAACAGTAAATTGTAGCTGAAAGAATTTCAAGACAGAGGATCTCTTCCTGGAGCACTGCATGGTAAGCCCTCAAAGCCTAGACAACATGTAAACTAAACACTAGGTGCATTTGAAGTCCCTGGTACCAACAGCTACAAAAAAGTTGAATACAGACCAACTTCTGCATTAATTTACATCTGTGCACAAATATCTATTTACTTCAATACTTATTGCCTACAACAACATGTCTGGCTTTCAACAACAACAAAAATCAAGGTTTATTTTGCCAAAAAAAAAAAAAAAAGAAAGAAAAGAAATGAGACAAATGAACAATTTGGAACATATGAAGTAATTATCAAAGTGAGAATAAGATTGGACTCAATTGTTGGAAATATCAAACAGGGACTTCAAATGATCCACTGGGTCTCTACCTGGGATATGCAGCACGGGGGACGCTTCCTTGCTGGGAAGAGATTTCACTTCCCGATGACGCCACATAGCAAAGAGGTTTTGTTGCTGAGAGCAGGCTCACTGCAGACAGCTCCAGGAGGAGCCAAGATGGTAGCTAAGTAACAGCTTCCTTGCAACTGGGCTCGGTGAGACTGGGGAGAGAAGACTTCAGGCATCTCTGGCTGGTGAGATCTTCCCAGAAACATCCCTTTGGGGACACAGGGAGACAGTGTGAGACTTCTGGACCCCCGGAGGAAGGCAAAAGCAGTGGAGATCTGGTAAGTGGTTGCGTATGTTCATTCGGTCTAATCCTGCGGGCAGCTGTGACTACAGCAGCAGTGAGATTGCAAACTGGAAAGGCCTTACCTGTGAGCTGTTTGGGTTTCTTTTGGACTTGGAACTCGGTTGAACTGCCTTGAGAGAACTGGGGCAGGAGTGCGGAGGTATTTGAGTGTTGTCTGGGGCTCCAGACTGAGCCATCAAGCCAGAAAGAGCTACCAGTGTTTGGTTGTGGGCTGTGTGGAGCCATCGTAGGAGAACTTCCCTGGCAAGCTCTGCCCTCAGGGTCGCAGAACAACCATAGCGCAGGAGCAAGTAATCTAGTGACTGAGCAGCCTAAAAGGCGGGGACTGAGAAGCCTTGCAGTCTTAGCCCTCAGGGCATTGGGTGAGCCCAGTTTCAGCACACTGAGTAAGTGAATAGCCACTTAAGGAGTGATCCCTGCCACAAGCACTTGCCTGGGAAAGCTTCTGCTTAGCCCAAGTTTGCGATTTAAAGTGCCTTCTAAACAGGCTGAGGAGGATTTAAGCTCTCCACCCTGCAGGGTTTGAGAAATCATTACAGGCCTCCGGTCTCCATTTTGTTCAGCTGTATCAACATTCCGATTAACATATCATACCCCTGAAGATCACCTCTTGCCCAGACAATATCAGCAAGATATATATACTGCTTTGTTTCTTGGTTTTGTTTTGGTTTGTCGGGTTTTTTTTGTTATTGTTTGTTTGTTTTGTTATTGTTGTTTTATTTTTAATTTCAACATTTTCCTTAAAGATTTTACTTTTCTATTTTTTATTGCTTCATTTTTCTAGTTTAAATATAATTTTTCATTGTGTCCTTTTTCAACAATACGACTTCAATTTTGCTAGTGTTTCTATCCATAGTGATTGTTTTTTCCCCAATCTTATCCTGTAAAGTTTTTGGTTTGCTTGTTTTGATTTGATTTGTTGCATTTTTGTCTTCCATCTCTACTTGGTGGAGGTGGGGTACTGTGTCCAAACAGGCTGGCAAAGAGCTGC
>CAUYON010002029.1:0-20070 GCA_963573935.1 Arctocebus calabarensis
AGGAGGGAGAGAGTGAGGGAAAGAAAACCAAAAAAAGAAAAAAGAAAAAAGAAAAGAAAAGAAAATAGTGACTAACTTTAATATAAATTGGATTCAATTTTGACCAAAGTACATTACTTAAACATTAATTTTTTAATTCATCTTGTCAGTATGTTGTTTAGGATATTGCATCCTCATTTATAAGTGAAATATGTTTGTAATTTCCCTTTATGACAATATATTTTCTCCAATTTCAATATCAGGTATATCCAGATCAAGCAGAATGATGTTGAAATATTTCTTCTTTTTTTATTGTTTATAAGATTTCTGGAATTGCTTGTCTTGTAAAATCATTGTGGTCTATGATTTTATGATAGTTTGAACTTTCATTATTATTATTCATTTCATAATATTAAATTTCATTTAATTATTCATTTTCATATAAATTATTTCATTTAATTCATTGCTGAATTACTGTTTTCCCATAAATGATTATACTGTGGTTAATATGTTAGCGTAGCAGTATTCCCAGATAGTTTTTTGTTTATTGGGAGGTTGGGCTTTGAGGGGGCAGATTTAATACTTTGCATGAAATATCTTACTTTATAACAGTGAAATTGCTTTCTCTTTTGTCTTGTGATTTTTATTTGAGGTGAAATTTAAGTTTTTGTGTGAGTAGTACTATTATACCTATCTTGAGTGTCCTGCTTGTACTGTATCACATCATACCGTTGTTTAATTCTTTTTTTTTTTTTTTTTTGATACATAGCCTCAAATTGTCACCCTGGAGAGAGTGCTATGGAATTACAGCTCACAGCAACCTCCAACTCCTGGGCTTAAGCGAGTCTCCTGCCTCTGCCTCCCAAGTAGCTGGGACTACAGGTGCCCGCCACAATGCCTGGCCATTTTTTGGTTGCAGCCATCATTGTTGTTTGGTGAGGCCTGCTCAGGTGTACGTGGCTGGCACCTTAGCTGCTTGAGCCACAGGCACCGATCCTGTTTAATTCTTAATAAACTGTTCACTTGTTAAAAAAATTATTTAAAGAAGTTTACCTTAAGACAAATACATGTGACCATTGTCTAGGGAGACACATCCAAGTCTTATATATAATTAACCCAAAAAGGAGTTATAACATATATATATATATGTATGTATGTGTGTGTGTGTGTGTGTGTATATATATATATATATATATATCCTGCATTTAAGTCTTTAATCCATTAAAGACTTAAATGCAAAACTTTATGTGTCTGTGAAAATCGTTGCTCATCTTCCGTACATGCATTAAAGTAGAGGGTGCCCAGCCCTGTCCTAAGCTGCTCTAAGACACCAGCATCCACAGACCCCAGACCCCAGACTGAAGCCAGGGAAGCTGCCAGGTCCCTCATTTGTCTGCGGTATTGTGACAGCCTGCTAACAAGTTGGTAATGAAACTACAGCTGTCCTCAGGATTGAAGGAATGGAACAACTCCATACATAGCTTGTGCTTCTGTCACAGGGACCATTCAGGGGCAGTCACATTCCCCTCCACCAGACCCAGAAACGCCACAATGAAGGCACAACTCCAAGGAGGTGCAATGGAGGAAACCCTTGAGAACAGGAAGAAATCAAGGAGAAGAAGGTTTTCAGTTGGATGGTGATTGAGATCATGATCTTTGAATTTGAATTAAGAAGCTAGATAAAGTGTACCAGATTATATTAAATGATTATACTGTTTAATTTTCCACCAGTAGTTAAATGGGTGCTCTGGTGCTAGCATGATCTTGGTTGTTCATTTATTTTTAATTGCTGGATTTGTTGAATGGAGCACTAGTGAAACTTCATACTATTTAGGTATATTAATATTCACACAAACTTGATGAAGTGGGCAGATAAATTATTACTATCATTAGAAATAAAGAATTTGTCTTGGCACCTGTAACTCCAGCTGCTGGGGCACCAGCCACATACACCAGAGCTGGTGGGGTTTTAATCCAGCCCAGGCCTGCCAAACAACAATGACAACTACAACCAGAAAATAACCGGGCATTGTAGAGGGTACCTGTTGTCCCAGCTACTTAGGAGGTTGAGACAAGAAAATCACTTAAGCCCAAAAGTTTGAGGTTGCTATGAGCTGTGATGCCATGGCACTCTACCCAGGACATCAGCTTGAGACTCTGTCTAAAAAAAAAAAAAAAAGAAAGAAATGAAGAATTTAAGGATCAAAGGTATTGAGATTTAGCTTATAACCTATGGTTTCTTCATTCCAAGACCAAAGTTTATCCTGTTCTCCCAATAGACCTCCCAAATGTTTACCAAATATATTTTTTTTTTTTTTGTAGAGACAGAGTCTCACTTTATCGCCCTGGGTAGAGTGCCGTGGCGTCACACTGCTCACAGCAACCTCCAGCTCTTGGGCTTAAGCGATTCTCTTGCCTCAGCCTCCCTAGTAGCTGGAACTACAGGCGCCTGCAACAGCGCCTGGCTATTTTTTTGTTTTGCAGTTTGGCCGAGGCCGGGCTTGAACCCGCCACCTTCGGTATATGGGGCCGGCGCCCTACTCACTGAGCCACAGGAGCCGCCCACATGCATGTAGCTTTATGCTACATTAAGCACATACATATTTGTTATGTTTTAGTAGTAGATGGATTTCAATTAAAGGGACAATATCTCCTGTAAAAATTAAAATATCCTCAAGTGATGTAAGTATTTTACTTGTGTTTTAAGAATGTATAAATAGGGCATATTTCTGTGAAATTTTTCTCAGTAGTTTTTAAATGAATGCCTAATTTTTAAGTTTTCAACTTGCATTTTTTCATTCTCTTCCTTGTAACTTTTGAATTTAAACCTTCTCTGGGAGAAATTTTCAGTTTTTGCTATTGACTGCATCTTCACATATAATACAGTATTAGGATTATTTGTGGGTTTTTGTTTTTTACAACTGGTGTAATTTTGGTGGACATTGACTCTTGTATCTAATCATATTTATAATCATAAACCTGTTTTTGCTTGACTACTAGAAAGTGCAGAAGTAAGTTTGTTTTGCTATATTAATATTATATAGTTTTATTCCTAACATTATTTACTTGCCTCCTTATTTCCTTACCTAAATTTTTTTCAGACCTTTTATAGTTCTTTAATTGTAACTGCTCTGAATACCTTTTTAAAACAAAGTTGGCTTTTAAATTAAAAAAGGACAGATATTACTTAGTTTTGAAGATAGACTGTTTCTAAGAATTTATGTATGAAACAGTTCAGTGGGAAAATAGCTGTATTTGTCAGTGGTTCTTAGAGACAGATGTTCTTTGTTGCCTATGCTAGAGTATAGTGATTTGTTCATAGCTCATTGCAGCCTCAAATTCCTGCCTTCCATCTATCCTCTTCCTAGCCTTCTAAGTAGCTGGGACTTACAGGTATGTGCTACCATGCCTGACTAATTTGTCTTCTTTTTTTAAAGAGACGGGGTCTTGCTGAGTCACCCAGTCTAGTCTCAAGCTCTAGTCTCTAGTGATCCTCCTGCCTTGGCCTCCCAAGATGCTGGGATTACAGGCGTGAGCCACCACGCCTAGCCATAATATTTTTGATAATCTGTTGAAATTTATGAATCTTCTCTTCAGAAAATGCTTGGGTTGGGGGTGGTAAAATGAATTTTAGGTTAAGATCTCCACAACTGCACAATTGGTGGGGACTCTATGTTCATTCAAAGTAAGCAAAAAAGCAAAAAACAAACACCATGATTTATGGAGGTGCTTAGTACTGAACTGTTCAGTCATTTAAAATATTCTTATCAAGTTTAACAGTGTTTTTTAATTACTTAGGATGCAGGTAATTTGCTTATTGATAGTAAACATATTTATTAAATTAAGGCCTACATAAGGAAAAATTAAGATAATGCAGAAGGATATATAAGCAGTCTTTTTACTCATATCTCTAGTCTTTGTATTTTTTTGTAGATACAACCACTTTTACCTATTTCAAATTTTAAATGTTTCAGGTGGTTACTTGTGTAATTCTAAGTAATATACATATACAGTAGGACCTCTATAAATTGACCACCTGAGGGACTGTGAGGAATTGGTCAGTATAGGGAGGTGGTCAACATAAGGAACTAGGCCTGTGGTACTGATACATCGATATGTACATGTGGAGCATGCCTGGTCTATGAAAATTAGGTCAATTTAAGGAGGTGGTTAGCTAAGGAAGTTCTCCTGTACTTTTCTTTTTGAGACTGTCAAATTTTTGCATTATCTTTTACTTCTTCATTAAGAATGATGGTATTTTAGCTCACATACTTCCACTTCCCCTTCTGTCTTTAGTTTGCATAGTTATTATGTTTACTTTAGACTCTTGTTCTCATATCACTATTTCTTGTTTTAGTAAATTTTTACATTATCCCTTAAACTCTGTACTTTGCAGACAGATTGCCTTGCAAGATTGCACAACTAATTAGAAGCTGAATGGGATTCCAAGACTTCTTTTGTTTAATCCTATGCTCTTTCTAATACATGGTCTGGCAAGAAGCATCAAAGAGATCTGGAAGCAGATAGCAAAGATCCCAAGACCTGGGAGAATTGGTGTATTGGACCCTGCTTAGGACTTAGTTACCCTCTCCTCTTAGGTATGAGAGAAGGTTATCTCACTTTATATTAGAACTCAATCTTAGGAAATTGGAGCTAGAGATTCTTCTGGGCGCGTGAAGAAGTAAGTGGCCTTGTGGGAGAAGCCCAAATGGCAAGGAACTGTAGGTGGCTTTTAGGAACTGTAGGCAACCTTTAAAAGCTGAGTTGGGGCTCCATCTGGCAGCCAGCAAAAAGCTGAGGCTCTCACTTACACACTGAAAATGTATGAATGCTGCCCACAACCTGTACATCTTGGAAGATTTTTCCCCATGTGAGTTTCCAAATGAGAATGTGACCTAGCCAGTGCCTTGAATACAGCCTGAGCAGGTGACTCAGCTAAGCTGTGCCTTTCTTTTGATCCATAGAAACTGTGAGACAGTGAATGTGTATTGTTTCTAACAGGTAAGTTTTTAGTAAGTCGTTAACACAGCAATAGAAAACTAATACATTTGATCATGTCCAATAGTATTGTATTCTTTAGCATGGTGTCATTGTATGATAAACCAGTGCTTTCTCATACAATTTGGTAAATAATCCACACTCCACTGTTCCTTAAAAGCATGACAAAGTCCACTTTTTTCTTCTAGTTTTGACATTATGGGCATTCATTAATAATAAAGAAGAAATACAGCGTGCTATGGTTATGTGTGGCACTGTAAAGTTAAGACTGTGCCACTGTGGTTTATAGTGCTCTGAGCAGCAGTGTGAAGTGATAACAACGCCACATAAAGTCTGTCACAGTTACTCAACTTGACTGGTGTAGCACAAAAGCCTAGCAATACCTAAACAAATTAGTATAGCTGCATTCCTATACAACTTTGTGAATATTGAAAATGGAATTTCTTACAGTTTTCATTGTCACAAAGTATTATTCTTAAAAGTTTTTCCCCAACCTTGTAGAAAGTGTAAAGACCCTGAGCTAGATTCAGCTTTCTGGTGGCAGTTTGGTGACATCTGGTGTAGACAAACATGTAAGCAACTCTAATATTGCTTGATAGGTGCTATGCTAGGGCAAGTACAAGCATACTGAGGCTCTTTTTAATAAAAATATTTTTGTTAAAAATTAATTTGTTAAAAATATTTAAAAAATCTGTTATTTACAAACTTGTGGCAGTATTCTGAATGTGCTGAAATATTTACTGAACTGGATAAAGATAAGATAGGAAATAGTGTAATTTCTCAGCAACAACTATTATAATATGTGTATTTTGATTATTTCTCCTTCCCTACTTTTTATTTCTCCTTCCCTACTTATGAATGATATCCTTACCAGTTCCCAGTGATTTCTTGTCATGTACATTTATAAGAATAGTTCAATTTTGACTATGAATTAATTTTCAGGTATTAAAATGCCCTGTTTCAATTTTGAGGTTTAATTTTAAGTAAATTCATCATTTCTTCCTACCCCTCTTTCCCACCTCCCAGTTTCTGGCATGGCCCTTGGCTCTGGACCTTCTATTGAGGAGGAGTTAGTGGGCTGTTTCTTGATTGTTCTTTCTCCCATTCATTACCTGCCCCTGGCTCCTCTAGAGTTGATGTTGCGGGGAAGTTAAGAAAGAGAAAGGACTTTGCTTTAATTGCTATTTCTATTGTGGAGCAATTATGAATCTTCATGGGGTTCGTAGGAACCTCTATGTGAAACAAACCAGTCAACCTACAAGTATTTCTATACTAAGTACGTATATGCCTGTGCTGACATTAAAGAAAAGGCTTGGAGCATACACATTAAATGGAAAGTAATGGTTATCTCTGGGAAGGGCAAGGGGGATGGGGGACTTGGGGTGTGAGCATCCCCAGGGGTATTTTTACTTAATTGTATTATTTAACTTCTTATTACATGTACTGTATATTTTTGGATGTTTAATTAATTAAACACAAATGAAAAGCTATGTATTGAAAATAACATGAAAATTGGAAGACTTCCTTCTGTAATAAATAAAGTATAGGCAGCTTTTTAAAAGAAAGTTTTATAGAGCTAAGTAGAAGAATAAGTTCTAGTGTTCCAGAGCACTGTAGGCTGACTGTAGTTAGCAGTAATTAAAATATAGTTTTAAGTGGGTAGAATGAGGATATTGAATGTTCTCTATGTAAAAATTTATAAATGTTTGAGATGATGAAGATACTAATTATAACTGATCTAATCCCTATATGTAGATTTTTTTCTATATCTGTTCTATTTTGATCTACTTTTTATTTTATTGATTTTTCTCTTTGGACAATTTCCTGGATCTTCATGTGCATTGATGCTTTCTTCTGCTTTATCCAGTCTGCTGTTGAGTATATCCAGTGAAGTTTTCATTTCAGATGTGATACTTTTATTCTAAGGTCAATATTTTTTAAATTGGCTTGTCATTTTTCTATTTGTTCAGAATTCCTGTGTTTTCATTCTTTTTTTTTTTTTTTTTTGAGGTAGAGCCTCAAGCTGTCGCCCTGGGTAGAGTGCTGTGGCGTCACAGCACACAGCAACCTCCAACTTCTGGGCTTAAGCAATTCTCTGGCCTCCGCCTCCCAAGCATCTGGGACTACAGGCGCCCGCCACAACAGCCTGCTATTTTTTTTGGTTGCAGCCATCATAGTTGTTTGGCGGGCCCAGGCTGATTCGAACCCACCAGCTCAGGTGTATGTGGCTGGTGCCTTGCCACTTGAACCACAGGCACTGAGTCTGTTTTCATTCTTTAATCCAGTATTTTACCATAAGTCCATGACTACTAATAACTACATGCGTATTAAAGAGTTTCCTCAGCTTATATCTGATTTGCTTTTTCTAGCCTTTTAAGGAAAATACCTAGATCATGGACTAAAAACGGCATTTAACCTTCTAATTTCCCTCTAAGCATTGCTTTAGCTGCAACCTACAAAATTTAATATGTTATATTTTTTAATATATATTATGTATAATGTATAATATATTTTAGAATTTTTTCTAATTTCATTGTGATTTCAACTCAAAATATTTGAAAGTATGTTTAATTTTCAAATTTTGAGGCTTTTCTAGTTATCATATGGTTATTGATTTAGACTTTAATTCTGTCTTGATCAAAGACTATATTCTGTAATATTTGAGTTACTTGGGACTTAAATTACAGCACAGCTTGTGATCTTTCTTGGTGGACGCTGAAAGGACATTTTATTCTCCAGTTTTAGATGTTGTCTGTTCTAAATGTCAGTTAGTTTAAGGTAGTTGATGGAATTATTTAGATCTATTACTGATTTTTTTCTCTTCTACTTTATCAATTAGTAAAAGAATGGTGCTAAACTATTTAAATATGATTTTCTTTTTCCTTTAGTTTTGTTAGGTTTTGCTTCATTTTGCTCACACATATTTATGATTTTTATTTCTTTCTGTGGAATTGATAGTTTCATCATTGTCACTTCAGAAGTCCGTTTGAAGATGTTCTTTGGTTATGACATCTACTTTGATATGGACTCACCAAACTTTATTATATGTATTGTTTGCGTCGTGTATCTTTTTCTGTTCTTTTGCATTCATTCTATCTGTGTTTTTGTGTTTAAAATTGTTTCTTATATGTAGTGTGTACTTTGCATCTTGCTTTTTAATATATTTTGACAATTTTTTCTTTTTTGTGGGGAGAATTATGTCTATTTCATTTAAAAAATTTTTTTATATCTACCATTTTCCTGTTTTCTTTTATGTCTTTTATGTTCTATTTCTCTTTTGTTTTAAGTAAGTAACATTTTAATATACCGTTTTATTTCCTGTATTGGTTTTTTAGCTGTTTCTCTTGTAATTAATGTATTTTTTACTGTTTGATGTAGGCATTCAGATGTGCATTTGTAATTTATTATTGGCTATTTAGAATTAGTATGGAACTTACATCATTCTTCACAAATATAAGAATCCTTTTCTTATTCTCTATTTCTTTTTAATTTCTTTAGTTGACAATAAAAATTGTACATATTTATGTACCATGTAATGTTTTTTTTTTTTTTTTTTTTTGAGACAGAGCCTCAAGCTGTCACCCTGGATAGAGTGCTGTGGCATCATAGCTCACAACAACCTCCAATTCCTGGACTCAAGCGAATCTCTTGCCTCTGCCTCCCAAGTAGCTGGGACTGCAGGCGCCCGCCACAACGCCAGGCTATTTTTTTTTTTTGGTTGCAGCCATCATTGTTGTTTGGCGGGTCCGGGCTGGATTCGAATCCGCCAGCTCAGGTGTACGTGGCTGGTGCCTTAGCCTGCTGAGCCACAGGCGCCGAGCCGTAGTGTTTTGAAATACGTGTACAATACTAAGGGATGGTTAAGTGGAGCTAATTAGCATACACATTACTTTACATGCTTATGATTTTTAGTAGTTGAGAACCCTTAAAATCTAGTCTTAGTGATTTTAAGGAGAAATCTTAAAATACTGTAATTCATTTATGACTCCCCATTGCTACTTTATGTTGTTCTACATTTTAACATTCATATATGTTATAAATGACTAAATGCAAAGTAATTTATCTTTAAAGGAAATGAATACTCATGCATTTCCTATTTTCAATCTTCTTTTTTCATTTCTTCTTCAAGTTTAAAATTTCTATCTGGTATCACGTGAGCTTAAAGGACTGTTTAAAAGTTATTTGTTGTTTTGCAAGTCTGCTGGTAACTAATTCTCAGCTTTTCTTCATTTGAAAATGGCTTTCTTTTACCTTGTTTTGTAAAGAATGACTTTACTGCAAATAGAATTCTGGGTTGAAAGTTTTTTTTTGTTGTTGTTGTTTTTCTTCCTTTCATTGCTTTGAAAATACCATTATTCCATTTTCTTTTGTTTCGGTTGAGAAGTTAGTTCTCCTATATGTCATGTGTAGTTTTTCTTTCTATGCTTTCAAAATTTTTTTTTATTTTTGGTTTGTAGAAGTTTGGTTATGATGTACCTGAGTTTAGTTTTCTTTGTATTTATCCCTTACGAGATTACTGAGTATCTTCAATTTGTAGGTAGATGGTTTTCACCAAATTGCGGGAATTTTCAGCTTTAATTCTTTCAAAATTGTTTTGTCTTATTCCTTTTCTTCAGTTTAATAGATCTTATAGCTATTTAGTAGTTTAAAAATCGTGTCTTCTAATTCAAACATCCAGCTCATCTTGGGGTCTGTTGCCTTTGACAACTTTGTTTCCTGGCTGTGGGCCCCATTTATTGTTGCTTTTGCATGTTTGATAATTTTTAATTGTATGGTGGAGAGTGTATATGAGTTTTTTGTGAGTTTGGGCTTTTTGTCGTCTTGAAAATGTTGAGTTTTGTTCTGGAATGCAGTTCATTTACGCTTAGAGCCACTCTTGATACTATCTGGGTTTGGTTAGGCTTTAGTTGGGCCTGTGTAGAGTAGTCCTTACTGTTTGTCAGTCCTTATTTTTCAGATTGTCTTTGTGATAGTTCAGCTGTATGTCAGGGCTGTTAATGAGGTTCCTTCACTGTAAATGGAGAGAAACTCTACAGGCTCTCAGCACTGTCCAGCTTCCAGTATCTCCATTCTTCATATTTAACCCTGCAGGAACCATTATCTGCTAGGGTTTTAGAGTATTCTCCTGCATATGTGTAGCCCAGCCTTCTGCCTTACTGCTCTACTGCCCCTCACACCCCCCTGCTAAACTCCCTCACTTAGGGTTCCATGTATCACAGATGCCACTCACTACAGCAGCTGCAAACTCTTACCTGTGATCACTGTGTGCTGCCTGTACTGTCACCTCTTTGTATTATGATCAGGAAATTGTTCCTAGCCAGACAGCTTGGATGAAGGGGAATTTACCTTTTGTGTTGTTTTCCTTAAGGATCACAGTCTGTACTGCGTATTATCTGATGCCTGCAACCCAGTGCTTCATATGTTTTATCTGGCTTTATAGTTGTATATCATGATGGAAAGCAGAGATCTTACCCGTTTGTGCTGAATATATCTTTTTTCCATTTTTTAATTTTAAGAAGTAGCTGAATCCTTGATTTCCTTTCTTTTGTTTTTATAGTTTCTTAGATTTTTAAGTACAGAAAAAGAGGGTAATGGTTAGTTAATCTGAGAATCTACTCTGGTTTGATTTCAGTGGGCATCAACAAGTAGCAATAATTGACTGCCTAAATTTTTATGTGATCTAATTTTACAAATGTTTATTTTCAAATTCTCCTTGTTGACCAGTCTTCTTTTCTTCATATTCTAGCTCTCTATCAGTATCAGCTCACATCACTGAAAAGATAATTTTGAAGATATGTTTTGCTGAAAAGACAACTGAGAAAAATTTTACGAATGGGATGAACACGCTCCAGTCAATTGACTACCTTCTGCAATTTAAATGTTAACGTTACCCACCTGGTACAGTTACCTAGTGATGGACCTATTTTCACAATACTCTATTTCGTTGTGCTTGTCTTGATTAAAGAATTCAAAGTGGAGTACCGCAAACTTGATATGGATAATAAAAAGAAAGACAAGGACAAATCAGATGATAGAATGGCACGACCTAGTGGTCGATCGGGGCACACCACTCGAGGAACTGGGTCTTCATCGTCTGGAGTTTTAATGGTTGGACCTAACTTTAGAGTTGGAAAAAAAATTGGATGTGGCAATTTTGGAGAATTACGATTAGGTAAGACTATTTTGTTTATTAAGTTAGAATGATTTTTAGAAATGGAAGATACTTTTTAATGGAAATGACAGTTATTTACATATTTACAGTATCACATAATTTAAAGAATACAGATGTTAGAAATTTCTTATGTACTCATATTTTCATTTGTAAGAAATTCCCTCCTATAGGAACATCTATATTCTTGAAATTACCCAGAATATGAGAAAACAAGAAAGTAAATTAAAAAGGCTCAGCAGACAGAAACAGTTCCTAATAAATTAAAATCAAGTTAATACATTGAATGTCATAAAATTAATGCAATTTACATTTTATAATTTATTTTTTCTTCACCCTTCCTGTTCCATTACTCCTCATAGGGTAGGGTTCAAGAGTCTATAATCTTAAGAAGGGACTCAGAGTATTGACTCTGGTTATTATAATCAGGTAAATTTGGGAAACTTTTAGTTAAACCTCTTATCTCTACATTTAAAGCAATTAAAATTCAGTGAGGGGAAAGTTACTTGTCGGATGTCCCCAGCAACTTAATGACAGATTCAGGATCAAAAATAGGTCTTTTAACCTCTAATACAGTAGAGATATGGCTTTCTTCATCGAAAAGAAACAAGAAGAAGGTGGCATGGTTATATAGGAGTCACTATTGCGGTACCATGACAGTTCTGGTTAAGAAGGTGGCATGGTCATATATAGGAGTCACTATTGAGGTACCATGACAGTTCTGGTTAATGGACCACCAAGAGTGGGACCTGTAGATGCTAAAAAAAAATTTGACTTGACGATATTCCTTAGATCCCACCCTCTTCCCGCAAATGAATTGTATGTTTATCTACTCAGCCACTTCTGCTTTTATCTTGTGAAGCACCCTACTTTGTGATGATGCCTCCGTCTTATTAGTTTTTGTGTAATTGAACGAAGCAAGCCAATAAAAGACAATGATAGACTTTGTACATAGTTGTAACATGTGCTGGAAGACTGTATTGCGTTTAGTGGGGACTCTTGAAAGGGTGAATGTTTTACACTTTATTTTTTGAGGGATATTATATTAGCTATTTGGAAATACTTAAAATATTTCTGATTTTCGAGTTAGAGAAAACTTTCTTTACTTGTTTATAACTATTATTCTTGTACATAACTTCAAACAGCATACATCCATTACTTACTATATGTCTGTCATGAACCAGACATGATTAGGCACCAATAATACACTGGAAAAATATAGAAATAGTCTCTGTCATTATGGAATACATAGGTCACTTAACCACTTAGGGCCTCACATTCCTCCACTTTACAGTGGGATTATTTCTACTTCCTAGGTCATTATGAGTATTAAACTTAGTTTAACGTAAAAAGATCAGTGCTATACTTTGACCATTTTTATTTTATTGTACGAAAGGTCTCTATTGGCGAGGGATGCTGCAGAGCAGCATTAAGGAGGAGAGAAAAGAGGGAGAGAGAGAGAGAGAGAGGAGGGGAGAAAGGAGGAGAGGGGAGAGGAGAGAGAGGAGAGAGAGACAAAAGAAAAGTACTTTGACCATTTTTATTCAAAATTTATTTCATGTAATTTATTTCAAAATATATTCACACACATAAATCCTTATACATATATATATGTGTACGTATATGTGTGATTTAGTAGACTATTCTAACCAGGGCGATATGAGAAGCTACGTGTACCATATACTGAAACTACAGAGGGTGCCAAAAAAATGTATGCATATTATAAGAAAGGAAAAAACTATTAAAATTGTAATACTAACTATATGCTGATTAACAAAAGATGAATACAAGTCAGGTTGAGCATCTGTGGTAGTTGTAGAAGTCAAATGTGACTTCATTGTATTTTTACTGAAAAAGAAATAGCGCGTCCCTCCTCCCCTTTTTTTTGCAGTTTGTGAATAAACAGGAATAGAAATAAGGTGATTTCTTAGTATATCTAAATCTTACGATTAGATAGATTAATCTTACTAATTAGTATATCTAATCTTAAGATTTAGATATACTAAGAAATCACCTTATTTCTAAGATTTAGATATACTAAGAAATCCTGTCTTAGTATATCATAGTATATCTTAGTTATACTATCTGTCTGTCTATCTGTTTAATCTATATATGGGTGTTTGGTGTATATATATACATGTGTGTATATTTACATAAATTTATTTAAATATATTTATGATCTGCATTTTATGTATATTTATTATACATAATATGTACATGTAGAGCTAATTTAATTGTTTTATTTTTCCATTTTCTTTCTTTCTTTTTTTTTTGAGACAAGAGCCTCAAGTAATCACCCTGGATAGAGTGCAGTGGCATCACAGCTCACAGCAACCTCCAGTTCCTGGGCTGAAGCGAGTCTCCTGCCTCCGCCTCCCAAGTAGCTGGGATTGCAGGCGCCCGCCACAACCCCTGGCTATTTTCTTTTCTTTTCTTTTTTTTTTTTTGGTTGCAGCCATCATTGTTGTTTGGCAGGCCTGGGCTGGATTCGACCCCGCCAGCTCAGATGTACGTGGCTAGCGCCTTAGTCTGCTGAGCCACAGGCGCCGAGCCATATTTTTCCATTTTCATAAACTACTAAAGGAATATTTTACTGTTTTTTTTTTTTTAAAGGCCTCAGATAGTTTTTTGGTTAAGAAAAAGTTACTGTGAGCGTTATTCTTTTTATACCTGGATAACCAAATGTGAATGTTAAAAGCTAGTTTGGATTTTTAAAATGGTTTCTTTAAAACCTCATTAATAGACACATCTGAACATTTGGCTTTTGGTATTGAAATTTTTTGTGGTTAGCATTGAATAAGAAGGACTAGGAGGTACACATATTATAGGTGAGTGACTGTCAACAGAGGTGCTCTCAATACTTTGGGCTGCACAACTATTTTTATAGAAGATAGTCTTATATGTTCCAGTGCATTTAAGACTTTAGACCTCTTAGGTACTAAATTAGAGTTGCAACCTTACGCACAAGTCAAAATATTCCCCCTTGTACAAACACCTGAAGGAGAAACTGTACTACCCACTGTTGAAACAACTCTTATAGGTAATTAAAACAGAAATTGGCCTTGAGATTAAAAAAAACTGGTTCATTTTTGTTTGGACTCTTTTTTTATTTAATAATGATGAATTGATGTGCAGTTGCTCGTCAGCTTATGATGGGACCACATCTTGATAAACCTATTGTTAAGTTAAAATATTATAAGTTGAAAGTGGATATTTTGTAGACGTGTTGTGATGTGAAGACAGAAAACACAATATTCAAAAGATGCTGGCGATGCTAGATGCTAAATGCTACACTATAATAGAATATTGATCGCTTACTTTAGGGATTGTGTGGTTGATTGGGAACTACAGCTAGCCAGGAAAAGATCAAAATTCAGCATTTAGGCTCAACACCTGTAGCTCAGCAGCTAGGGCGCCAGCCACATACACAGGATCTGGCGGGTTTGAATCGGTCTGGGGCCTACCAAACAACAATGACAACTACAACCAAAAAATAGCTGGGCATTGTGGCAGGTGCCTGTAGACCCAGCTACTTGGGAGGCTGAGGCAAGAGAATCGCTTAAGCCCAAGAGTTTGAGGTTGCTATTAAGCTACGACACCGCGGCCCTCTACCCAGGGCAACAGCTTGAGACTCTCTCAAAAAAAAAAAAAAAAAAATTCAGCATTTAAAGTCAATGTGTATTGCTTTTGCATCTTCATAAAGTTAAGAAATCTTAAGTCAAAATCAACACATTATACCCCATATAGGCATAAATGTATTCACGATCTATGTGTATATGACTTAATTAAAACAAATAAACAAACAAACAAACAAAAAGATCTTAAGTCAGACCATCGTAAGTTAGGTTCTGTCTGTATTTGTGGTTTTATTTTACCTTTATGTATTGTTGGTAAGGTTTGCATTCTGGAAATGTACTAGAATATGTATTTCTAGTTTAGACAGTCAAAACTCCCAGGATTGTTTTTGACTTGCACTAAATGACACCCAGCATAGCCAGTTAAAATATAAGGTTGTATTGTATGTATTTTTAGTTTTTTTTTAGAGACAGAATTTCACTTTGTTGCCGTTGGTAGAGTGCTGCGGTGTTCACCTCACAGCAACCTCCAGCTCTTGGGCTTAGGTGATTTTCTTGTCTCAGCCTCCCAAGTAGCTGGGGCTACAGGTGCCTGCCACAACGCCTGGCTATTTTTTTGTTGCAGTTTGGCCGGCCTGGGTTTGAACCCGCCACCCTCCGTATATGGGGCTGGTACCCTACTCACTGAGCCACAGGCTTTGCCCATGTATTTTTAAATTTTTCTGTGTCTTAAGATTCTTGGATATCTTACAAAACCTTTGTGGCTGGGGAGAGATTGCTCCTCCTGGGATTAACTTCTTAAGAGTTAGTAAAAGGCTCATCATGCCTTTGACATGCAGACTAATCAATTCACAGCTATACTTTTCTGTCTGGTCAATGCACCAGGAGGCAATATTTCTCAGCCTTGATTTTCCAAGAGCCGTGTATCAGGCAACTGGAAACCATCCCTGTAGCTCAGGGGTCACTGGAATTATTCAGACTAGGAATCCTGAACTGTTTACCTTGCCTTGTCTTTACCCCAGTAAAGGCTTTGGTTTAACTCTGCACTTGCTTCTGGCCTGCTCACCTAATCAAACGTGGTGCATTCCCTGTTGCCCTGTGTGGCAGTCAGTGTGACCCCTCGCCCCAAGGACTTGTGAGTATAATAAACTTAGTTTT
Source organism: Arctocebus calabarensis (assembly GCA_963573935.1). Classification (NCBI taxonomy): domain Eukaryota; kingdom Metazoa; phylum Chordata; class Mammalia; order Primates; family Lorisidae; genus Arctocebus; species Arctocebus calabarensis. The sequence continues at coordinate 15,880 of CAUYON010002029.1, forward strand.
TTCTTAAGCCTTTCCGTGTACTCTTGAGGCCGTACCTGATTAACTATCACGTAAAAAGAACATAGCGCAAAGATGTTATGTATCACTTTATGAATAATTCTGTCTGGAATAAGATATTACAACTTCTGAAATAATTAGGTGTACTACAAGAACTTCCATCACATACCTTATTTTTGTTTCTTCTCCTATGCCCACATAGCTCATAACTCTCCTTCTTTTATTCATGGTTGAGAATTGTTTTGTTGAAAATTCTGTAGCCCTTAAAGTATATATTAAATAAATATGTAGATTCATCATTTTTATGTTTATTGGTTTTCAACTACTTCTGACTGGAGCATATTATACAATCTATCTGAAAAGTGTGATAACTAAGGAATAGACTGTAATGATGTAACAAAAAAAATTCTCAAATATAGTGGTTTTAAGCAAATAGTTCATTTTTATTTTGTGTGACACAGACTAGAGAGCGAGCATCCAGGGTATTCAGGGTCCTTCTCTTGAGTTGTATCCTTATGCCAACTGTGTTGGGTTTATAAGACCTATGCTACTTAGCATTATTATGAATGTTGTTTTTTTTTTTTTGTTTTCACTTATTTTTATACAGTAAGGACAACATTCAGAAGAGAATTATAACATGTATATGAATAAACTATTATAAAAAGTGGCAACACATCTGAGGCTGAAATTTTGCCTGGAGGTTAGGGGTGTTATGCTGGAGAACCTCGTGTATCAAAGTTGACAATCGCCTCTTCTGTGTTCAGTAGCCCGTGTGACCAGGGCCATTTACTGTCACGGTTGGAAAAAAATATCTGGCATTGTTCTCTTTTCCTGATTACAGAAGTAGTACATGCTAATTGAAAAACATACTGGAAATTCAGAATCACGTGTTGTGCTGTTTTTCATTTTTAAAAACACACTTACAAAGACATGTATTATATATTAAGTTGTCTTCATATAGTCCTTGCTACCAAAATTCCCCTTAGTATTCTGCTTGGGCTACAGATGCTGGCTGAGTGGAATTTTCTAGATTATTTTGCCAATGCCAAAGTTTACTACAGTTTGATTTTTTTACATGTCAATGATAGGTATAGTCAATCTCTATTCTTGGTTTGTCTTACTCCTACACTTTGTGTGTGGTTTTTTTTTTCAACGTGCGTGAATTTGGAATATATATCAAATCTATGTAAAATCTTCTGCTTGTCTTCTTTTTATCTTCTTACACTCAGAAAACCATAATACCCCTATATATGAGGATATAGGGATGGTAATTTTTTTTATGTTTTATGGCTTATCTTTAACTATTAAAATATTTGGAATTAATTTGGTCACGAGGTGAGGTGACCACCTCATAACCACTTTCCCCCTCAAAGTAGTTAGCTAGCTTTTCTCAGCCAATTGTTGAATATGTGAATAATAACTTTCTTATTTCATTTTTAATGTATTTCAGATTTTAAACATGTATTTGACATACTAATATTTCCTGAATTAAATGCAATTCCGAATAAGTTCATATTCTGTAATAATGAAGGATGTCAAGTAAGATGGTGATTGGGAGAGGAATTTTGTATTCCTGTTATTACAAAAGTTTTGGTTTTGAAATTTTTTTTAGCATATGTTTGACTGTTGATTACTTTTTAAGTTGTATACAATATTCTAACAATCAGAATCTTCCTACTTTTGTATGTGGGCTAAAGTGCTTATTAGTATCACTTTATACTCTGTATCCAGATGAAATATTAAATGCAAAGTTGAGTTGATTATAAATTTAAATATTTCTTTGTTATTGATTTTTTTGCTAAATAGACACACAAAATTATGCTTTATTTAAATGTATTGTGTGCTTTCTTGTTCAGAGTACAGTTTTATAATATATCTTTTAAAGTTAATTATTGGTGGAATCTGACTTTTTTTTCTTTTTCAAGGGAAAAATTTATACACAAATGAATATGTGGCAATTAAACTGGTAAGTTCACATTTCTTAATTTTTCTTAATTATTTCCTTGTTAATTCTTTAATTATTAACTTATTTTTTTTGTTGTTGACTTGGGTGTTTGTTTGAAAAGCTATATGCATAACTGATCTTTTGTTATTACACTCTTGACTTGATATGCCCTTCAAGTATATGCTAATGTGTGGGAGATTTGTGATTTCCTGTGCAATAACAATTCAGTCCCTTTTCTTTAACAGTCTTATAGAATTGAGTTTTTGAATTTGGCACAGTTTTTAATTTTGGGAAGGATTTTTAATTAGATAAAAATTAGAAAGCAAGATTTATTCTTCTGATTCAAATATTTTGACAAAAGTATTTTTGTATTTATGATTATGTTCTTTGAAAACATATTCCCAGGTAGCTTCTGAAATTTCTTTTTCTATGGACATACATATATGGTAAAGCTGACCTACTGCTTGACTTTCAGGTATTCAGAAATGTTTGATGTGGTAGGGGGTGGAGGGAACCAAACTCCTCCGAGATTATTCTCAAGTTTTAAATGTGCCTACTACGACAGCTGCCAGGCAGAATTGGGATCCAGGAATAGGAAAAATTGGGATCCAGGAATTGGAAGAATTGGGATTCAGGAATAGGAAGATTGGGATCCAGGAATTGGAAGAATTGGGATTCAGGAATTGGAAGAATTGGGATCTGGAATTCTTTTTTGAAAGATACACTTCCATCTGGCGCAATTTTTCTGTTTGGTTTGACAGCCAGGTTTTCCTGAGGGTTAGTATGGTTTCGTTTTTCTTTTGCCAACCTTTTCTCTGCCAATATAACTTCCGTTATTAGGATAATGTGAAATAAATATATAAAGGAGGGGCTGGTAGGAGAAGAGGCAAGTGGGAGGCAGTAGAAAACTTTGGATGAAATGAAACTCTCTACTACTAATTTTAAGTATCTTTGTGCGTACAGACTAAGTTTGTGTGATGAATGCTGTTTATTTCACTGGGAAATAAATATGCCTGTGGAGTTGTGATACCGTCAACAGAGACTTGGTTGGCTGACATGTGACTTCAGACTGGCTTTACCTAGATGAGTTCATCTATTAATGTCTGGTTTGGGGCTTTATAACGCACAATTTGCTTAGCTCATCTCATCAGGATTGTCACTGTTTCTTGGAGTTAGATTCACACAATCAAGATCCCAGAGATGTAAATATTCAGCAAAGTGAATTTCTAATTTATAGTGAGGTATTTTACTATTATAGGTCCAGAATGCCCCAGTTTTTTCCTATAGGCTGATCTATATAGAAAGCCAAGTTAAAATTACAGGGTTAGTTGGTGAGTATGAAATTGGGACAAGGGGAGTTAGTGAAAATGAATCTTAATAGGGAGGCCTCTTTAATTTCTTTGACAGTCTTCCTTTTCTCAGGTACTAGGCGAGGGGTCCTGAACCTAGGCCTTGTGTGGCATCCGGGGTGGCAGTGGCATGCAGGGTGGAAGGATGCCTTGTGGTATTGATACAGCAGCTTGTAGTGAGCAGCCCTACTCAGAGAGCGTGTTCTGCATGTGAATGATATGTATCTTAAATGTCAAGGGAGACATTTACTGTGTCAAAGTAGGAGCCGCTGCTCTATGATACCCTTGTCTGCTTTACTGGTTAAAGTAGTGACTCATAGGTCCTCTTATTTTCAGATTTGCAACTTATTTACCTTGTCCATACCATTGATACTTAGTGAACATTTGTTATGTCATCTTTCAGCCTTCTTATGTAGACACACATATATCACTTTTTAAAGTTTATTTTTGTCCCATGTCACTATCTCCTCCTTTTTTGGACTTCTCCCTCTGCTCTTATTTATCCATTTCTAAAGCACAATGATTAGCACTACATATAATAATTATGATTATTCAGTGTTCTTTATGGGAACTGGGAGTATTTTTGGATCTGTGTATCTAATATTTTGTTTTTTTTTTTTTTTTTTATTTCAAGCTGGCTTTGCTTTCGGTTTCCTTGTTTTTTTTTTGTTTTTATTTTTTTTATTATTATTTTTTTTTCCATTGTCCTTCCTCGTAACGATGCGCGGTCCAGTTTGCCTCCCAAGTAGCTGGGATTACAGGCGCTCGCCACTACGCCGGGCGGTGTGTTCTGTCCTGGTGGTTGAGACGGGGTCTTTTCTCTGGCTCAGTCATTATGCTGGTCTCGAACTGTGAGCACTGGAAATCCACCCGCCTCGGCCTCCCACAGCGCTGGGATTA
>CAUYON010002034.1:5000-23515 GCA_963573935.1 Arctocebus calabarensis
CACCCGTCTTGCGCCCCTCCAGAAGGTGTGCGTGGTGAGGCGCGGGCACCCGGGAGCCCGCAGGGCCAGCTCCAGCGGCCGCGGACCCAGCCCCGGGCGCCGCGCCGGGGTCGGCGGGCGGAGTGGAGCCCGCGCTGCAGTCCCCTCCACTGCCGCCCTGGGGCGACTCGAAGAGCGAGTCTCGAGCGCCCGCACCCCCACCCGGAGGCGGTGGGCCGGAGCCTGGGCCGTTGGCCACCACCTGAGGCGGCTGACCCGGCGGGGGAGCAGTCTCAGCGTTCCCCCCGGTATTGCCCGGCTCGGCCAGGTCCAGGAAGGCCTGGCGCAGCAGGGCCGGGCTGTCACCAAGCGCGCAGCCTAGCGCCGAGGGTGGCTGGGGTGGGGGCTGTAGGTAGGTGGGTACTGGAAGCCCGCCGGGGGTCCGCGGGGGCCAGAACATGCAGAAGGGCGGGTAGAAGGCATCTTTTCGGCCTGCCGGCCAGAAGAGACCCGACAGGCCGGTCTTCGGCGTTGCTCCGGCACTGCCTGTACCCGCGCCCCCCAGGGCCTCTGCTGTGGCGCCCGCGTCCTCTTTCTTGTGGCACAGGCCAAAGGCGGCGGCTGCGGCCGGGAAGGTGTAGGGATGTGGAAAGAGGCTCCCGCAGCCTGGAAACTTCTGCAGCACGCCCCCAAAGGAGCCCTTGCTGGGCACCGGGATGACCGGATAGCTGCGCGGTCCTTTGGCTCCAGCCGCAGCCCCTGACCCGGCCCCGGCGCCGACACCGGTCACACAGCCACCCCCCGCTCCGCCCCCTCCTGTACCAGCGCCGCCCGAAGCCGCGGCCACTGAGAGGCTGGCGGCGGCAGCTGAGAGGCTGGCTGCGGCCACGACTGCAGCCTCCTGCAGGGAGTCGTCGTCGTCGTCGAAGCGCGGCCGCTTGTGATGAGCGTGCGGTGCGCCTGCCAGTTCGGCCAGGGGTGGCGGTGGTGGCGGCGGAGGGGGTGCGCCCAGCAGGTGTGGGCCCAAAAGTCCACCACCCCCAGCCACGGCGGCCGCAGCTGCCACTGCTGCAGCCTTGACGGAGCTGAGCGGGTGGCAAGCGGGGTGTGCACCTGGCTGGGGTAGTGCGCGTTTTCGGCTACCACCATTGAACATGGCCTTGACATCTTCCCAGGCGAAGACTAGCTCGTCCTGGGGGCTCTTGTCAGTGAGCTTGAGATGACGGCGCCACGAATTGAAGTTGGCTGCGTCTGGCTGTGTGTACTTGGCGTCAGGTGTGCGGTGGGAGTGGAAAATGAATTTGTTGGGAGAGAAGTACATGTTGCAGTAGCTGCATTTGATGCACTTGGCGCGCGAACTGTTATAGCGCGCTGGGATGAAGCTGCCACGGCAGCCCCAGGCACATTCGTGCGACACGTCGAAAGCGAAGTTGTCAGGCAGCTTGGGTGGCCTGTTTTCGCCCAGGAATGACTTGCACAGACGCTCTGCCTCGCGTTTGGTGATCATGCCGCAGCGGCGCGACGAGATGGGCATGGCGCCGGCGCGCCGCAGTATCTCCAGCTGCACTGGCGTACACTGCACACACGTGATGCCCAGCGCTACGCGACGGTTGTGGATCTCGTTGTAGCTGAAGTTCTTGAGAAGTGTGTTGGAGATCTGCGCCAGGCACAGGCGCTCCTGCCCGTCGATCACCAGCGACACGATGGGAATGCCGTAGAGGATCACTTGGCCCACCTGGTTGGGTTTGAGGTTGGCGTGGCCTGGCCGTGGCTGGCTCAGCGTATCCGGCTGGAAGGCACTCGACGGCGACGCCAGCAGGATGTCGTTGGGCCCTGGCAGCGGGCTGGAAGCCATCTCCTCCGCCGCGGAACCCTGGGCCAAGCCCTCCGGGTCTGCCTTGGAGACTGGAAGGAAAGAAGAAAGCGTTGACTTCATCCTTTTCAGACTAAAACGGAGGGGAAGGGTAAATTGCTATCTGAAGAATTGTAATAATTTCTTTGCTTTAGTTAAGACATGCTTATTACTGGAGAAAGTGACCAAGTTTCAGACGCAACAGTCATTTCTCTTAATTTCTAATGGGAAGTGCAAAGATCTGAAGGTACTGCTCTTCTGAACATTCAAAGTAAAATAAATATATATGTATTTTTTAAAGCAATCAGTTCCTAAGGAATTCAACACTTTATTCCAGATTTACGGAAGCTGTTGGAATAAAATGATGTGCCTGCTAGAGATTAGGAAGTAATGTACCAGTTGTAGCTGGTACAGATTGTAGAAGTTATGAGAAACTGAAGCTTGGCTATTGAAACCTAAATTTAAAGATAGACCATTCGCATCTGCTTAAAAATAGATTGATTTTGATTTAAAAATCCCCAACCTTTTAAAAAGTGATTTTTGTGGTATCTGTGGTTTCCTTGGGGGGAAATTTACTACTGGTTGAAACATTGCTCATTAAAGCAAAACGAAATCCCTTCTCATCTATCCTTGACATTACTTTCTTTTTAAACTGTAATTAGAATTATTTTTTTGGAAAAAGGTAAAAAAAATGTAGAAAGCCATATACACAACTGCACTAAAACAGAGTGTTTCACTTTCAGTTATCAATTTCAAAACCATACTGCTGAACTGAGTGGCTCTGGTCCCAGATAGGTGGTTTATAAAGGTAAAGTTGAGGATTGTAAACATTAAAAAAAAATCTTTTCCTGTCATTTCCATGACAATCAAAAGGTATAGGCAAGTGTGTTAAACCCAGAAACAGTGTGAAGTAACAAAATATTCTTGGGGATCTTTATTGGCAGACTTCACAGACAGATTTAGTTTAATGTGAACTACCTTCTGTGACCTCTTTATCTTGATCTAAACTGATTATTTTTGTATTCTTACGGAGGGGAAAGCCCTCCCCCCAGTGCTGATTATCTGTGGACTAGGTAATTTGTGGGAGCCCTGAAAGTCAAAATCCGCGGTTGGGTCTGTGGTAAAATTCCTAAGTTCATCTCTGGTCAACTGAGTACCACTATAAGGAAAAATATGCAGTAAGTTGAAAATATAGGAAAAGAAAGTGAAAAACACTCTTGTGACAGTGCTGTTAAGTCAAGACATACAAAGTGGTTCATTCCCTAGGAGGACAGTGACCTTTCCACAGCTACATGTCATAGCACATTGACCACGACTATTCTTTGCCCTGGAAAATCACCAGTGGCCATAGCGTAGCCACACTCTACCAAGTACCATTTGTTAATGTGGCAATTTCATAAGATATACTACCTACTCCCTCATCCAAATTGTCACATGCAGGCCCTCTCCCTTCCCAGGCATGGCATCTATACCACAGCCTCTGCCCTGCGGCCCCCTGGATCCTCATCTGTCATTAAATTTGGGCCTCCAGGAAGGTTGAACAAATCTTCCCACGATGCAACAAGAGGAAAGCCTGGCTTGTTATTTCGGATGGATCAGAGACAATATTTCCAGGGGACAGGGCATTAAATGGCGGCTCAAGGCACAGTGAAACCTGAGATGGATACAACGAAAGCCAGCTGGGCCAAGTGGCCCTTCCATACTCATTTCCCTTCCAAAGAAGAGTTGTATGGCTCAATTAGACCCTGGGATAACTCGAACTCTCCGTCTCCTGCAATGTGCCCACGCCTGCTAAGCAGGAGAGCTGGTTCTGCATTAGGAATAGGCAGCCAGAAGCGTCTTCTCCTGGGTGTCCTCCACTCTCACCCCAAACCCTCCCAGAAACTCCTGTCAGAGCAGAGACACAAATAAGAAGGTGTAGGTTGGGAGATTTTTTAAGGGAGCAAAGGGAGAAGAGACAATTAAAAGTTAGTGGAACTGAGAAAGGAAGCTGGAGGAACTTCCCTATCTTGCTCACGAACCAAAGACCCCCAACATAGTTCTCCTGGCTTTCAAACCAGTCACCACTGAAGCCCGCAACAGCCCCTCAAAGTAACGCGGAAAATCCCATCATTGGGGATATGAAATAGGGAACTGCAAGCTGCGTGCCAAGTTAGGGTCAGCCGATTCGGCAGTACCTGGTAACTCCTAAGGGTCTTTAGGCGTGTGGCTGCCAGCCCATCTTCCGAGGGCGCTCGGAGGCGAAGCATCCAAGCGGGTCCTCAAATCCAGCGGGCGGGACTCCAGCGAGTTCAGCGTGAAGACGCGGGCTCCTGTCCGAGCTAATAACGCTCGAACCTCAACCAGGGGAGAATGACCGCCTGAAATGCGGCCGGGCGTCCCCTGGTCCGCAGAAAGTGTGGGCGTGCGGAAACCTGCGGCAGGAGAGCCCCAAGTGGAGCGCAGTCTGACAGCGCCTTTCTCTGTTTCTGAACTCGTGTCGGACCGAGGGGACGCCACCCAGCGGGCAGGGTGACGTCACCGTTTCCCTGACACTCCACATTAAAGGGCTGGCATGTTACAGGGAGGGAGGGAGAGAGCGAGAGCGAGCAAAATAGTGATCATTTCTTTGCAGTCGCGAAAGCTACCATCTGATCAACGCGCCGTTGACAACAACCTCCCCAACCTGGGAGCACAACGCAGCAATGGTGCTGGAGTTTCAGATCTGATTTTAGGAGTGGAAGGCGGAACAGTCTACGTGCATCCCAGAGACCTAGATCCTGGAGGCCCTGATTCTAAAAGGATGCCTCCAAATTAACTATATTCTTGCCGTTATTGTCCCCTTCCCTCATTTGTGAGTCACCCTCTTTTATGAATGATCCCTCTGTTACAGGTGCAAATTAGTGGCCTCTCAGAGTGTCGCCAAAGATATAGAATCCACAGTCAGCCGGGAGAATAGGTTAGCTTCCACGACTCGTTTGAAAGTGGAAGAGAAAATGGAGAGAAATTTCCACATAGGGTGTCCGTCCAATATGAGAACTTGGAAGAATAAAGAGTGTCCCTACTTTTGCATATACATGTGCTTTCCAGGAAGAGATACAGAGAGTCATTACACCCTTCTCTATTTTGTGAAATGTACATTATAATTGGGTGAGGACATGTGTACATTCATCTTTCTTCTTCATTCAGAATAGTTGGTTAATCCATTTTATAAGATCCATACAGGGCATTTTAACACAAGGGAAAGCTTTCACGGAGAAGCAAGGGGATGTGGTTTCTAACCTTGACTGGTCCTTGAGCACATTGCCGGTTTTCCTGTAGTAAATTTCCTTAGGAAAGCAAGTAGAGGCCTGACCCCCACCAAAAACAAGTAGGATAAGAAAACTTTTCCCCATAGCTTTCCCAAAGTGAGGCACACCCTTGGATATTAATACAATATCAATACATTGCTTCTTAATTGGCCAACTGTTAAGAGTCAAAACAACTACTAGCTGGTTTGTCTGAAAGGAAAGAAAGCATTTATTTGGAGGACATTCTGAAAAGGATATCTGCTGGCAGTGGGGCTGGAGTATCCTTTAAGTTTTTCCTTTACTACCATAGCTGAATTTTACATTGATTCCTGGTGAAACAGTCCTGGAGTTGTGGAAATGATTGAATAACCCCCACTAAATCAGAAGCCCGACCAGACTCTCTCATAGCATTAACAATAAACCACTGCTAAATACAAGAGTAGAAATCTTAACACTTTATCAAAGGTTACTAAAACCAGGGGAAGTCAACTGAATAGCAATGAGGGGCTTGTTGCTCAGGAGTGGCTGCTATTTGAAATTCTTACCCCCCAAACACAGTTGTAGAGCAATGAAAACTGAAATGTTTTCATGGCATAAGTTTCAACGGGCAGTGAAATAATTTTCCATCCATCTCCTGGTTTCTTAACAGCATTACAGGAACAATTTAGGCTCTGTTCTAAGGGGCTGAAATCAACCTAGGACTCCCTCCCTCCCTGAAAACCTTCTGTCCTAAAAAGAAGGGAAACTCATGCTTTTCTGCTTGCCCAGCCCATTTGCCAAATGAGTGTCATTGTCATTCACAGACCCCTTCTCCAGAAAGGCTGAAGGCTCTGAGCTCCTCTGAAGGATCCTGGTTTCTGAGGTCAGAAACTCCCACAAAGCAGCAGTGCCTCGGGTACTAGAAAGGAAGCTTGAGTGTGTGGAAAGTAAGCCTGAAAACTGGTGGATTTTAAGACTGAAAATGGGGTCAACTTATCACCTCACTAATGTACCCAAGGGGAAATGCCTGACACTGCTAGGGCGAGAGCAGTGGGGCAGGGAGCATTGCTGGGTAGAGAGCACCACTGTCTTTGGGTCTTCACTTTTTATTGTCTAACTCCCATCTTTACCTCACAGGACTACACATCCTGGTACAGATTCCCACCTTTAAAAAAAGAAGTGTCTTTAAAAACATCTTTCTCTCTTTTCTTTTTTTCCCCCCTTTTACTAAGTCATATATACATAGATCATGAATACATTTATGCCTGTGTGGGATTCCATGTGTTGATTATTTGTACAATCAATCGTACAAATAATTGGAGTGCTTACAACCAACTAATTAATGTAGCTTTCACCTCAGTTCATAATTGCCAAGTCATGGAAGAAGCCCAAATGCCCCTCAACCCATGAATGGATTAATAAATTGTGGTATACATATAACGTGGAATACTATGCAGCATTAAAAAAGATGGAGACTATACCTCTTTTGTGTTTACATGGATAGAGCTGGAAAATATTCTTCTTAGTAAAGTATCTCAGGAATGGAAAAAAATATCCAACGTACTCAGTACTACTATGAAACCAATTTATAATAATTCAGACTTTCATAAGAAAGATGAATCACAACTATAGCCCAGGATGAAGGAAACATCTTTCTTTAAAAAGAGAAATTGGCCACATCTTGCCTTCTCACTCATGGTTACTCTGAGGTGTGAACAAATACATGGGTGATACCTGTAGTCACCTCCTTACCCGAATCTTTAATTTTCAACATTTATATGTCACTTTGTGGGCTTACTGCATACAAGCCTGTAATTTTATTTTCCCTAACTCGACTCTACAGGGCAAACACGATATATACATTTATTTTAATACAAAAAAGTTTCACTAAAAAAGGAAACGTGTGATGTTAAGTTAAATATTTTAATATTTTAATTTTACAAATTATTCTTACTCAAATAATTTTTTTTTTTGAGACAGAGCCTCAAGCTATCACCCTGGAGAGAGTGCTATGGCATCACAGCTCACAGCAACCTCCAATTCCTGGGCTCAAGCGAGTCTCCTGCCTCCGCCTCCCAAGTAGCTGGGACTACAGGCGCCCGCCACAAAGCCCAGCCATTTTTTGGTTACAGCCATCATTGTTGTTTGCCGGGCCCGGGCTGGATTCGAACCCACCAGCTCAGGTGTACGTGGCTGGCGCCTTAGCCCGTTGAGCCACAGGCGCCGAGCCATTACTCAAATAATTTTAAGAATAGTTCAGAATTTCATTTCCCCACTGAGTCTGGGTGCCTGTTTAAAAGATCTTGCCCATCATATTTTTGGGAAGTGAATAGTTATGTAAAGCAAACTTCATGCTCCTGGAGAATCCGCATCTTGAAACCCAGTCTGAGGAATCATAACCTGTTTGTATATTTTGAGTCTGTGAGCAACTTTCTGCTAGATATTATCTTTTTGAATTTTTGCTTTCTCCTCAGTTTGAACAAGTCTGCCAGCCCTTTGTGGGGGGCGTCCTTGTCAGTCCCTGTCCTGGACCTTGGGATAGACTCAGGGAGGAGATGGTAGGGGCAGGAGGAGGCTGGTCAGGCCCGAGTTAATCAATGCTTTCCTATTCTAGTTGACATGCATTTTACACATCGGGTCTCTCCTCAGCCGGCTAATTGATTCAAATTGTTTTATTGGTTAAACTGGTGTCACCCGTTTGCATGATCTATCACCGCACGGAGCATTTCCATTCCCATCTCCGTTCCGGGCGGCTGCGGTTCACCCAAGCCAAGGACAGGTAAAGGAGCCCAGACTCTGGACCCAAAGGAAAACCACAAACCGAGCTGGCCTCTTCGCAGCGGGAGGCAACGACTCTATGCAAACTGCAAGCGCACGCGGCGGGCGCCGCGGCAGCGCAGATGTGTTTCCTGCGACAGCTTTTAACAATTGGTTGACGCAAACCCGAACCCAGCCGGGGACAGTCAGCGTCCTCTGCTTTGGAAGCAGTCGGTTTCTGAGAGGATAGTGCACCAGGTGGGGGTACAAAGCCAAGGCCAAAGCTGGGGTGGGAGCTGTTCGGGGCGCTGACGAAATGCATCCTTCCATTGCATAGCGGATCCTACTGCGTTCAAGGCCCTCCCGGAAGAAGCCTCCCAGCTGGGAACCATTGGAGCCCTAAATTCGACTCTGGCCTCCTAGACTTAAGAGGCAGGCAAGGGGGCAACACAACCCCCCAACCCCCCACTTCTCCTACATCTGCCCTATCTCCAAGGACTGAACAATTCAGTACCCCCCCCCCCTTTCCGTGCTTCGGTAGCAAGCGAGATACAGGCCTTAATGAAAATTCATTACAGTCAGAAACGCTTGATATTTCCTCTCTTCCCACTTCCAGCTTGGGTGTTAAGGAACTCATGACCGGTACAGATCAAAGAAAAAGCCTCTATCTTACTGTTCCCTCCCAGTTCTATCTTGCTGACTCTCAGCTCTGAGGCAGAAATATTACGGCTACTGTGTTACTTCCAGAACTGACCCTGGCATTGACATTTTTGCACCAGATAGGAAAAAATGGGAAACCCTGTTAGTCCCAAGTATGCAAAAGGTGAACAATGTGGTCCAGAAAGAAACTGGAAGCCTGGCTGGACTGTCAGGGACAGAAGGAGTCTAGTATATTAGGAAATTCAGGGGATTCAGAGTCAGATGAAAGCAAGAACAAATTTCTCTTTCTTCACTTATTAGCTGTGGAATCTTGCTCAGATACCTAACCTCTCCAAGTCCCAATTACTTCATCTGCAAAATGAGGAGGTTGACAGGTAGCCCACAGGGGTGTTGTGAGAATTAAATATGATCATATATGCTAAGTGCATGACACACAGTAATCATTTCATATGTGGTAGCCTTAAAATCATCTTCTTCAGAGAATGGGGATGGGAACTAGGCCTGTCCTGTTACAAGATCAATTAAAAGTCTTCACTAACTCCAGAATAAAGTACATCAAAGGAATTTTAGATCAGTGGTGAACAGAGGGAAATCAAGTTCCCTGGAGGAACATTAGTCCTTTTCCCTAAAACTTTATCCTACCATTAATTGGTCTAGTGTCATTTTATATACAGTTGGCTAGAACCCCAGCTAGTGTTTGTTTAACCAATTTTAAGTATGTTGATAATAAAATTTAGCAATGATAATGGCCATAAAGATAATGATTGCTGATAACCTTCAGTTCTCACTTTCTACCCCGAAAAACTTTCTGCAGCCTTGCAAGCCCAACTCAGGTTCCATGGTTTTCCCTTCATTGCCCCAGCTAGACTGATAGGAAGCAAACTGGGGACAAGGCTCAAACCAAGCACTCATTTATGGTGAAAGTCACAGGAAAAATTAGAAAGGCCTCTGAGAGTTCTGAGACTGACTCAGTCTTTGAACCTCTCCTAAAATAATGACTACAAAAAAGAACCATTTTTCCTGAGGTCACAGTAGCCCCCAAAAGTACAATGACAGTACAAACTCAAAAATCTAAACCAAAATTGAAGAGAAGGGGAAAGGAACATATTTTGCAGGATTTATATTCTGCACCAGTGATCGCTTAGTTTCTCATGCACCAACAACTGTGAGATTCAATGACTCCTTCTTATACTTCAAACAAACATCTTTGTAAGAAATAGAGACTTCAGGAGGAGGAACCAAGACTTATTTTCCCTTGATCAGAGGAGACCTTCCTCAAAAAAAACTTGCATTTGGGTAAGTGGCAGAGAAGCTTTTACTCTACTGGTTCACAGAGGAGGAACTAATTAAAATAGCTGCTATTGGACTTTTTTTATTAGGAAACAATCCACATTTCTCCATAAGTTCCCCCAAACCTGTAAATATGGCCAAGTCTGTGCATGAAATAATAAAATTCAGAATGGAGGATGAACTTGGTGTGCTTAGTGGTCACTTAGCAATTATTAGTTGACAAGGATAAAATTCAAAGGCACACAAAATACCTGAACACATACACAAGTGCATGGATATGTGCTTTCCCTGAGCACACCCAAAAATGTACATGAAAAGAGGGACTCTGACACAGGAAATAAGCCCACTATGGTTGCCCCCTTTCCTCTCTTCTTCCTTAGATCTCTCTCTCCATGCATACACATATGTACCCGCCCCCGTCACCCCCCTCTTCCCCACATTGAAAAGGAGGGGGTCCTTTGAAATGGAGGTGGTCCCAGCTGGAAAACCCCAGAGCTCATTTAGATCACATCACTTCAGGCTTTTGTCTCTGCTCCTGAATAACCTAGGCTGCTACAACAAAAGGATAGGCATCTACATGGAGTTTTCATTGACAAAGATGCATCTCAAAGATGCTGCTATAATAATGAATAACAAGGCAAGATGCTTGCCTTTTTTGATTGCTACTCCTAAAGAAGAGATAGGAGAAAAAGGGAGAGGGGGAGAGGAAGAAAGTGGAGCAAGAAGTAGAGAATGTGGGAGAGGAAACCAATGCCAAGAATGTGGGTGGATTTCTGCAAAAGATTCTTTAATCATATGAAGACTCCAACTACCACCAAGTATAAGAAATGGGATTTGAAGATTGTTTTATTTTGTAACTGACTCCTATGTTTCAGGAAACCCATTTAAGAAGAAACTAACACTGAGGATATGTGGGGGTGTGTGTGGAGCAGGACATTTTAAAGCTGGGGAGGGGAGACAGAATCGTGGGAGTAGGGGGAGGGGGTGTAGATTGTTGACTTGTCACAAGAGAGAAAATGACATAGATGTACATTTAATATCTCCCCAGCTGATGCTGGTAGAAGGAACATTGCATTTTATTTCCTGAGGAAATAAAGCATTTTTTTCCTTTCCTCCTTTCTTCCCAATCCTTACTCCCTCCATCTGAAAAATTTCCACTTTGCCATCAAGCTTGATTCCATTAGTTAATACACTATTAAATTATCATGTGCTCTCTGACTGCTCAATAATTCTCATGCCTTCAGCTTTCTTCTTGCCTGCAGACTTTAATTCAGTGGTAGCAAAAATGTAAAGTTAGCTATTAGCAAAATAAATGTCAGGGAAGAGGAGGATAGAAATCTGAGCCATTGATATTTTTTTCCCCAAAAATATAGCAGTGAATATTTAGAGAGACTATTGAGAGAAATTGTCTATTTTTGTGTATTTAAAATTATTTTTTAAAAACCAAAATGGCTTTCCTCCATGGAGCTTAAGGGGTTCCAAGTGAAAATATAGCTAAACAGACTGAAGGCAATACCATCCCAAACTTTTCCAAGACACATTATGATATCATCAGCAAACTCTTAATGTTGGCAAATAATTAAATTTTCCATCTTTTAGAACTGTGTAACCTTGGGTGTCTTAGAAACAAATTGTACAAACAAACCATGGAGATGAGCACTGAGGGTTTCAGAGGAGATATAATGAACCAACTTTAATTACTAACTTGAAATTAAAAATGTAATATACAGATTTAAATTTATTTTCACCTAAATTGTGTATAAAATTATATGGCTTTTGCAGGCTAAGAAATGCTTTGTAACCAGCCATGCTACTAAAAAGTCTGAAGTAGTTTCCAAAACTGAGTTCCCAGACTCACACAATAATAATGATACATTTATCATTACTGATGACCACCTACTGGGTAATTATTGCTTTGTTACTACTATTACAATCAAGAGATTTCTTTATTTACTGTTAACATTCACTTAAAACTGAATGTTAATGACTGTTCTGAATTCACCAAAGAGAGTTTTCTGTTATATTTCAGAAGTACTTACGTTCTGGTTCAGAAATGGAAAACCATGTCATAACAGAGTGGAAGGCTGGGTGAGTGCTTGGTTCTCACCCTCTCTCGAGAATGAAAATGGCATTCTGAGAATTTCTGGAGCAAAATTTTCCAGTTCAGAGTTGCAAAAGGTTAACATAATGCAACCACTTGACTTGTGCTAATTATGTAAGTATTTTATTACAGGAGATTCATTCATTATTGATACTTGTTTGCAGTAACTTCCTGCTTGGGGGAGTTATATTTTATATGAGAAGTAAACAATCCATGACTCCAGGGCTAGCCTCTCCCTCATCTGATTTCCTCCCACCCCTTTGTCTAGTTTCACAACAATCCTCCTGGGTTGCTATGTTCCTATTGAGGCAGACAGACAATTCCTCTAAGACTTTCCTATTCTCCCTCTATTTCTCTTTCCCATTCAGAACTTCTCAGTTTTTAAAAGGTAGAGTTTGAGGTTTGAAGGATGTTGAGGTGGGGATGAGGTAGGTGAGAAAATAAAACTAGTTTTAGTGTTTTCTTTTATATCACACACAGAGATGAGACAATTTTCATTAGAAACCTAAGCCTAGATTCCTTGAGGCTTGGCCACTAATTTTTCTCTTTGGAAGCTAGTCTCGTGCCCAGTCCAGCACTATCAGAAGTCAGGCTTTTGGTATACACAGAGTTCAAAAGATGATCATCAGGGAAGTGGGTGTAGTGGAAGCTGTTAACCAATGGACAAGCTCAGAAAGGGGCTCCTGCCTACCCCTGAAACAGAACCCCACCTCACAGTCAGTGGTGGTTTGTGCAGTTTATAATATCTTCTTCCCAAGGCCCATGCCAAGTAAGTTGCTCTAGAAAAAGACATGGCTTTGCTTATGGGATGGTGCCAATAAGCCCCTGTGAATAATTGTGCTAGCTGGTTGGTTGAGGGGAACTCAGGAGTTTGTCACTGAAAACATGCAGTGGCTAACTGTCTGGTGAGAGCCAGTGTTTCCTAGAGGAGCCAAAAGGCCCTGGCATAGGCATCCAGCCTAGGTGCAAGGCTTTCTTATTGGACTTTCTTTCAGGTTCTAAGCAGCCCCCTCCCCACCTTCACAAGAGTCCTAGTGCAAGGATATTAGCAGTCCGCATGCTTGAGACCCCTGGACTAAGTCAGGAGCTGGAAATGGTGGAAAGGCAGTGGAAGCATGTAGGGAGAGAGCACTGTAAATAATACCCTGTTCTTACACGTTCTGATGTGAGCAGGTGGGAAAGGCCAAGCTAGAAGCTAAACTCTCAAGACTTTGGACCAGTTTGAAAAGAATTAAATGGTATAGACTGGGATGGGGAGCTATAAAGAGGTGCTTGCACATTTGTTGGGATTAGGCAGATCTTGCCACAGTCCACAGCTGAACTGCCAGAGTTCAAAGCTCAACTTCACTCCTGGGCCTCTGCTACCTACCCTAGCGCTTTGGGCCTATGCATGGGGATAAGGGCATGACCAGAGTCTCAGAGGACTTTGGGAAGAGCCCTGGTTTGGGTGAGGGGATGGTGATAGTGCTGAGACTGGGTTCAGAACGGGTGCTCCGACCTTGGTCAGCACAATCCCCGCTCCCCTGGGCTTCCCTCTTCTCTGCTTTTACCCCACTTCAGGGTGGAACAGCCCGCTGCGTGATCTACTGAGGAATGCCATTCCCAGCAAGGTTTCTTTAATGGTCCTTTAACAAACTCTTCGATCTCTCTTTGGCTGCTCTGGCTCTCACCCGCCTCCTCTCTCTCTCCTCCACTGCCTCTATCAGTTATTTATGACCGGCGTTAATTATTCAAGAAAAGAGAAAACTCCAGCTTTGGGAACTTTCCTAGGTGGTGTTTGGGGGACTTTCTCCCTTTCCTCCCTCACAGAGAGTTTGAGGATGGGAGGTTTCAGGGACCCTATCTGGCCGGATCCCGCCTTGAAACAGTGTAGGAAAGGGAAGCCCAATGGTTGGGTTAGAGACGGGGCAGGAGAGGGGGGTGTACCCCTCGACCAGGTCAGCTCATGCCACTGCCTGCACGGTGTAACCTCAAGGGATAGCGAAGTTACGAGGCTTGCCCGCGGGAGTCGCTGTCCGCGCTTGGCGGTGCTGAAATCTCGGGGGTAAGCTCCGGGCTGCCGGCTGCGGCGGTAGGAGGGAAAGATCTGGATGCAGCCCGAGATCGGAGAGCTACTTTCTACAAACTCTCCAAAAAGTCTCTCTTGCCTTCTTCCCCTAGCTCTTTTCAATACCCCCACGCAAACACACACCCACACACAAGTGACATCAGAACCGTAACCAAAGATTAATTGCCTTAATCAAATCGACCCACCTTCTGCAATTAATCTTTTAGCAACAAATTAGAGACAATTTACCTTAACCTCTAGGGTCAAATGGAGATAGGATGTGGGATGGGGTGGAGGATATGCGGGGTGGACCGGGGACTTTAACAAAATCCACAAATAGTGCGGGGTGGAGACTTGGAAAAGGGTGTGTATTGAAGGCGGAGGAGTGGGTGGAGGTTGGGGTCAATTGTGAGGCTTGCCGGAGGCCGGAAATTCCTGGAGTCCCTTTCAACCCAGCGGATTCTCCAAAGGAGGGGAGGCCAAGAGCGGAGGATGAAGCCACTTACCTGTTCGCGCCGCCCGCGTGGTCTGCGGCCCTCCTCGCAGGGTGCTTCCGCCTGCCTAGCGCTCCGCCGCTCTACGCCGAGCTCAGTCTCCCGCAGCGCTCGCCGCTTCCCCTGCGCGGGATCCACAGCCGCCTCCCGCCGCCCGCCGCCAGCGGTCCCCTGAGTGCCTGCTCGCGCCCGGGTCCGTAGCCGCGACCCTTTCCCGTCCCGCCCCTCCCTTCCTCGGCAGTCTCCGCAGCTGCTCAGCTCTTCCTACTCCCCTCCTGGGCAAGTTTGTAAGTTTGGGATGAGGGTGGATCTCCTCACTCCCAGCTTCTCGGCTTAGCTTACTCAGATCCGAACCCCCCCACCCCCTCCGTCCCCAGCTCAGACCTAGGTCTCTGACGCCGCCTGTTGGTCAGGCAGGGCAGGGCAGGGTGAAGAGAATTGAGCCAGCCCCAGCCCCAGCCCCAGCCCCCACCCACTACTTCTCACCCCTTGATTCGCAGTGGTCCAAGTAGATAGAATGAGGAGAGGGTTGGAGTGGGGCCAGGGGCAAGAGGGGGGCAAACCGCCTTGGGGTCTAGCAGTTTGACCCAGCAGCTTGGGCTCTCTGCCAGAAGCGTTGTCCCAGGGCGCGCAGGTGAGCCTGTCCAGTGCCTCCCGTGGGCAGACTCTGGCACTCCTTCCCCGGTTTCTGCGGGAACCATCACCTGAGCTGAGATGAGGCCCAGAGGGCGGGGTTCATAGGGAGCGCTGGTCCTGGGCACTTACTGTGCTTCTCCAGAACATGGGGGGAAGGAGGGAGCTGGGAAGATTGGACACAAGAAAGTGAGTCCTTCTCAGCACCCCCAAACGTAGGTTACTTAAAAAAGAAAGACGAATCCGGCTGGTCACTAAGCGTGGAGCCTCGAGGCAGGGCGAGCGCCAGCCAGGAGTTCCAGTTAAGGCCGAGCGCTGCGCTTGAATAAAGACAAAGTTCAGGAGGACTCCGTGATGGTACAGAGGCGGTTGCCCTAGCCCCTTCTTTGGTAACTTTCCAAATGTCCATAGCATTCGCCGGGGCACCCTACCCTCAGAACTTCTTGGTGTAGCCCTGGATCCACCAAGACAGCTGTGTTGTAACCCCCTCCCTATCCTCATCCTGTCTTTTTCATTGAAGGAATTGATGGACTGTTTCTCTCCTTCCCCCTCCTTCTCTAATAAACGCTTCCCATAGATTATTTGACGCAGAGAAGGAAGGCGGCTGCTTAAAAAACAAAAAGCCATAGCCCTAATGAGTTCAATTACAATGTGGTAAACACATTGCCTCTACGCTTTAATTAAGCCTGCTGCCCAATTTTAACTCATTAGTAATTCATTAAGAGAACAGCCCCGCGCTGGCGGGTGGAAGGCACCGCAGACCAATTGTGCACAGCTAAATCCACATGCCAGCGAGCCGCCGCCGCCGGCCGTTGCCTGGAGTCTCAGTGAGCGAGTCAGGTTTGCCACCAAGTGACTTAAGTGTCTGACGAGACTAGAACTCCCCTGTCCCAGACGCACTGGGCTTAGCCATTCTGAGCCCCCGCGATGACTTTACTCAGCTTGGGTTTTCAGGCTTGAAACAGTGTTTGTTGTAAACCTGTTGGGTGGGAGGCGGTGGTGTAGGGCCACAACGAGAGAGCAAGTTTGCGAGTTAAACGAGGAACCTCTCTCCCCGTAAGTAAGTCACATGTAGTCTTCAGGTTCGGCACCTCGCCCCCCTCCCTTTCACTTTGTACTATCCTAGGAAGAAAAACCTAGGTTTGGCTTTAACGCTTATTTCAGGTTACCCTCTGCATGTTCACGGGTCCTCTACCTGCGGAGAAGTGTACATACAAATGAGATTCATTTCGGGGGAGGGGTGTGTGGGACGGTGAGAGAAGATTTTTGGCTGGAGAAGTGGCGATCTGGAGGGGGAGTCCAGACCTCTCCTTTCCCTTCTCTTCTTCACTGCTTAGGACTTAGGCTGGGGTTAAGGCCGCATCTGTAACCCTGGCAGTTGAGACCAGTCCTCTTTACGGAGAAGTAGCGGAGACAGACTGCTGCAGATGAATACCGCACTAGCAACGAGAAAACTATAATGGTCTTCCCATTTACGAAAGGGAGAAAGCAACCAGTTCGAGCTACTCTTATCCGAGGGGTTCAGGGGAGAAAGTGTCTGTGTGTTCTAGCGTTCCACAGTTTGGATAGGCCCCCAGGCTCCAGGGTGAACTTTCCAAAGAGAAGGGAAGTTCGAGGGCTACCCAGCGAGGTTTTGGTAAAAAAGGACCTCACATCCCCCTCTAGACCCAGCTCTGGGCTCTTTGTTTCGGCTGGAGGAAGAATTACGCGCCGCCCGCCTGGCACGGAGCCCCCCTGGTGCGCCAGGTGACCTCCCGCAGGGCCTCACTGGCCGGCTCCGCCTCCTGCGGGCGGGCGGGGGCTCCCAGAGGGTCAACTTGAGGCCCTCGTCCTGGACCACGGACCTGGAGGAAATGCCGGAGGCTGTTTGTCCCAGCTTCACAGGGGAGTCCCTCCTCAGGGTTGCAAGTGGCCTCTGCTGGCGTCGGGCCGCTCCCTTCCAGAGCGTACGCGGCAACTCTTCCAGGAAGCGAGAGGACGGACGGGATTTCCGTTCAGCGGAGGGTGATGGAGCTGGAGGAGCGCAGAGTGTCCGCCTGTGTGGGGGTCAGAACTTCAGAGGTGGGGGAGGGAAAGTTAATTTCGGTCTATCTTCTCCTCTTTCAGCCTGGAGGAAGGAAATGCTTCCGGATCAAATTGGGTACGCCGAAAATTAGGAGCATGACACGGTTTCGCCCCCCCTGGGCTCCCGGGAGTGGGTTCGAGAGAAACTGTGGCCCAGCTGGAACTGGGTTCCCGCGCACGCTCCTGGAGCAGTTCGCGGTGGCTCAGAGAAGGGCACAGGCAGAGGCGGGACGAGGTGTGGCGAGGCCGGGACCAGAGAACTTCCTGGCGAGTGTGGCGCCGAGTGCGTGGACTCCGGGTTCTTGACAGAGGACTCAGCCCTGGTAGATTGTTGTTGCTTTCCCCGGAATCGGAGCGAGCCTCGACCTCCTCCAGTGACTCGGTTATGCGCCAACAGCGCCTTCCTGTGTCCCAAAGGATTGGGAGCGCCGGGCTTTCCTGGAGAAAGGCCTCTTTTCAGCGCAGAATGTTAGGAAAGTATAAAAATGGGATCCTTGCCCCCAGGCACTCAGGGCGCCTAAAACGAAGGAGCGCAGCGTTGGGAAGAGAAATGTGTGTAAGCTGAAGTCTCGCAGGAAACCAGAATCTTTCTAAAAGTTTTCGCGTTTTGGAATCCAGTTAGACGTCTGTGGGAAAACTCCAAGGCTCTCACCCCATGAGGGGGTTTGTACCCTCGCTGGGGGAAAAGTTACCGAGGCAAACATTTCAGAAAGATCCCTGGTGCCTGATGTTAATTACAACTGAAATAGATTGCCTTCCTTCACTTTCCCCCCAACCAATGCAAGGACAAGGAGGTAGGATATAATTTATTCCTATTGACAGTAGGAAAAAAAATACATTTTTGATTACTAAGCATGACTCTTGAGGAGAGTCTCTTCCCAAGGTATCAGATGGAGCCTTTGACTTGGCCCTAGGGCAAGGAGGTGGCTTTGCTTGTCAAGTGCTTTTATCCATTCTCCACACCAAATGTCCCTTACCCACTTCTCTCCTGAAAATAGGGATGGAGGAGGCCATTTTAAGGGTGTACAGCTACCAGGGATTTCCCAGGGTCAATTGAAGCCCACCCTTTGGTTTCATGCAATTTGCATTCCTTTTATTTCTTTTGTGACCCTACACAGCACCAGTTGATGTGAAGATATGCCCTTAGATATCACCGTTAATATATATATTTTTTAATTAATTTTTTTTTTATTGAATCACAGCTGTGTACAATAATTCAATCATGGGGTACAGTGAGCGGGCTTCACATACAATCTGAGATATTTTTATCAACCTGATTGACATAACATTCATGAGATTTTCTCATTTACTATGTGAAAACATTTTTGATCCGTATTTAGAAGTTTTCTCCTGACCCTTCAAATGTGCACCACAAGTGTGATCTCACCCT
>CAUYON010002035.1:0-10437 GCA_963573935.1 Arctocebus calabarensis
CCACCAGCTTAGGTGTACGTGGCTGGCGCCTTAGCCCGCTGAGCCATAGGCGCCGAGCCAGTGTTTCCATTTCTAAGGTAAAGTTTGAGTTGCAGTTGAGCCCTTCACCCAAGGGCGTGCTGTATAGCCTAACATTGTGCACATTAGGTGAGAACTTGCCATTCACCTTCCCTCCTCCCTTTTCCCCTTTCCCACCACTTCCCTCCCTCTCACTAGAATATACTTGTGTTTTCCTTTTGTGTGGGCCTGTAGTTGTTTATATATTGGTTTCATATTATCATTGACTACATTGGTTATTTGCTTTTCCATTCATGTAATGTTTTACTAAAGAGAATGTTCTCCAGCTCCATCCAAGTTAATACAAAAAGATGTAAAGCCTCCATCTTTTTCATGACTGAATAGTATTTCACGGAATACATATACCAGTTTGTTAATCCATTCATAGGTTGATGGGCACTTGGGTTGCTTCCGTGTCTTGTCAACTGTGAATTGAGCTGCCATAACATTCTAGTGCAAATGTCCTTAGGGTAAAATGATTTTTTTTTCTTCCGGGAAGATACTAATAATGGCATTACAGGATCAAATAGGAGGTGTAATTTGAGTTCTTTGAGGATTCTCCATATTTTTTTCCACAGAGGTTGTATTAGTTTGCAACCTTACCAGCAGTGCAAAAGCGTTCCCTTTTCTCCACATCTGTGCCAGCATTTGCAGCTTTGGGATTTGTGATATGGACTATTCTCAATGGGGTTAGATGATGTCTCAGAGTGGTTTTGATTTGCATTTCTCCCATGATTAGGGATGATGACTATTTTTTCATGTATTTGTTGTCCAGTCGTATGACAGTCTGCCCTTTGATATTGTAGGTGTTAAGTAGTTCTTAATAATTTTAATTTGGGGAAGCTACTTTCTCAAAATTAAATATATCATGAGATGACTCGGTGTCCATAGCACAGTGGTTACGGTGCTGGCCACATACACCCAGGCTGGCGGGTTCGAACCCAGCCTGGACCTGCTAAGCAACAATGACAACTACAACAGAAAATTAGTTGGCGTTGTGACGGGTGCATGTAGTTCCAGCTACTTGGGAGGTTGAGGCAAGAGAGTCACTGAAGCCCAAGAGTCTAAGATTGCTGTGAGCTGTGATGCCATGGCACTCTACCGAGAGTGACAAAGTGAGACTCTGTCTCAAAAATAAATAAATAAATATATCATGAGAGCTCCTGAACTATTAAAAAATGTACTTGGTAAATTACTGCTGCAAATATATAATAGTTCTTCAATATGAGTCTTACTATCAATAGACTTCAGAAACCAACCTTTTAGTCCCAGATTTTAGTTTTTCACATTAAAAACCATCAATATCACATTGTATTTATTTATTTATTTAGACAGAATCTCACTCTCTTACCTAGGCTAGGGTGCCCTGGCATAAGCCTAACTCACACCAACCTCTAATTCCCGGGCTCAAGTGATCCTCCTGCCTCAGCCTCCTGGATAGCTAGGACTATAGGCACCTGCCAGAATGCCCAGCTTATTTTTCTATTTTTAGTAGAGATGGGGTCTCACTCATGCTCATGATGGTCTGGAATTCCTGAGCTCATCTGATCCTCCTGCCTTGGCTTCCCAAGGGGCTGTGATTACAGGAATGAGCCACCATGCCTGGCCTATTTTATTTTATTTTTTAGTAGAGACAGAGTCTCACTTTATCACCCTCGGTAGAGTGCCATGGCGTCACACAGCTCACAGCAACCTCCAACTCCTGGGCTTAGGTGATTCTCTTGCCTCAGCCTCCCGAGTAGCTGGGACTACAGGCGCCCTCCAGAACGCCTGGCTATTGTTTTGTTGCAGTTTGGCCTGGGGTGGGTTTGAACCCGCCACCCTCGGTATATGGCACCAGCGCCCCACCCACTGAGCCATAGGCAGCACCCTATTTTATTTTATTTTTATAATTTTAAGTAGTACATGTGCAGTTTTTCTATGTGGGTATATTGTGCAGCGGTGAAGTCTAGTGTAACCATCACCTGAATAATGTACATTGTGCCCATTAAGTAATTTCTCATCTCTCTCCCTCTCCCTACCGTCCCATCCTCTGAGTCTCCAATGTCCATTATTCTACACTTCATGTTCACGTGTACTCATTAATTATCTTCCACTTACAAGTGAGAACATGTAGTATCATTCATCCAACAATCTACTACTGTGTTAATGTGTATTATTTGGAGTTAAAAAAAAATATGGTAGTGAGGGCAGCGCCCGTAGCTCAGTGGGTAGGGTGCTGGCCACATACACCGAGGGTGGCAGGTTGGAGCCCGGCCTGGGCATGCTAAACAATGACAACTGCAACCAAAAAAATAGCTGGGCATTGTGGCAGGCTCCTGTAGTCCCAGCTACTTGGGAGGCGGAGGCAAGGGAATAGCTTAAGCCCAAGAGTTGGAGGTTGCTGTGAGCTGTGATGCCACAGCACTCTACCAAGGGCAACAAAGTGAGACTGTCTCAAAAAAATAAAACATATGGTAGTGGGTAAATACCTAGTAGTAGAATTGCAGGATCAAAAGGTGGTCTACTTTCGGTTCTTTGAGGAATCTTCTTACTTCTTTCCATAGAGGCTGTGCTCAGATTTTAGTTTCACCCGCAGTGCATGAGTGTTCATTTCACTCTGCATCCACATCAGCATCTATCTGTTGCAGTGGAACTTTATGATGTGAGCCCTTCTCACTGGGGTTACGTGGTATCTCCAAGTGGTTTGATCTGCATTTCTCTGATGACTGGGGATGATGAGTATTTTTTCATGTGTTTGTTGGGTATTAGTCTGTCCTTGTGGGAAAAGTTTCTATTCATGACTCTTGTCCAGTTTTTAATGGTGTTGCTTGATCCTTTTTTGTTGATTTTCTTGAGTTCTTTGTAGATTCTGGTTATTAGCTCTTCGTTGGATGTGTAGCCTACAAATATCTTCTCTCATTCTGTGGATTGTCTCTTTGCTTTGTTGATTATGTCCTTAGCTGTGCAGAAACTTTTTAACTTGATTTATTTCTTTTTGTTGTTGCTATGATTGCCTTTGGGGTCTTCTTCAGAAATTCTTTCCCTAGGTCAATATCATTAAGTGTTTTCCCCACGTTTTCTTCTGGAGTTTTTCTTCTGGAGTTTATAGTTTTGTGTCTTAAGTTTAAATCTTTCATCTATTGTGAGTTGATTTTTGTGACTGGTGAGAGGTGTAGGTCCTATTTCAGTCTTTTACGTGTGGTTATCCAGTTATCCCAGCACCATTTATTGAATAGGGATTCCTTTCCCCACTGTATATTTTTATCATAAAATGTTTATAGCTGCACAGCTAACAATCACAAAGATTTGGAAATAACCCAAGTGCCCTTTAACAGATTAATGGATTAATAAATTGTCATATGTGTGTATATACGCACATATATACATACACATACATACCATGGAATACTATTCACCAGTAAAAAGATGGAGACTTTGTATCTTTTATAATAACCAGGGTGAAATTGGAGCCCATTCTCTCTCTCTCTCTTTTTTTTTTTTTGCAAAAACAAAGGGTGAAGTTTATTACGAGCCTAGGCTCGGGCCTTCAGCTCCATCAAAATGGCGGATAGATCTGACCGGCTCCGAGGGGTGGGGCTGAGTTATTCTTATAGTGTACCGAAAGGAAGTTGGGAGGTGGGGAATAGGATAAGGGGAGTGGGATAAGGGAAGGGTGGAGTAAGGATGTGGAGCTCATTCTCTTAATCAAAATATTACAAGAATGGAAAAACAAGCACCACATGTATACAGTACTAAATTAGATTTAGTAAATTAACGCCTACATACATCAGAGAAAAACTCAATGAAAGGCAAGTGGGGGCTGGCTGGGCGTGGTGGCTCACTCCTATAATTCTAGCACTCTGGAAGGCTGAGGTGGGTGGATTGCTTGAGCTCACAAGTTCGAGGCCAGGCTGAGCCAAAGTGAGACCCCCTCCACTGTCTCTACTAAAAAATAGAAAAACCAAGGCAAGAGGATGGCTTGAGCCTGAGTTGGAGGTTGCTGTGAGCTACGATAACACAGCACTCTACCCAGGGTGACAGCTTGAGATTCTGTCTCGAAAAAAAAATTCAAGTGGAGGGCAGGAAAGAGTTGGGTAAATTCCAACACAACAGGCACATTGCTGGGAATATTGCATACTTCCGGGTAAAGTACACGAATACAACTTGGACTTTAACCTTACCAAAGCAAACTATGTATCCTAATTATATGTACCCCCTTAGCAAATAAAAAGATGTAAGAAGGAAAAATACATAGTAGTGAAGTTGAAAAGTGTATTGACTGCCATTCAGCTGAAACTATGCGCTGCATTTACAAAGCTATTTTATAATATAGTAAAAAAGTATATACTAAGTGAAATTTGTCTTTATTTGTCTTAATTTGCTTTTAGTTAGTGTATTTCAATATTAATATCAAGCCAATACAGAGTTTATGGTATGGTGTAGGGTATAGAATTAGTTAATAATAAATTAGTAAATAGTAAATAGTAATTCTCAAGCCACCAAAAGCTACGTGTATTCTGAATTTATCAATCCCTACGGGTGCCGGATGATGGGGAGCTTATTGTACGTTTTTCTAAACATCACTGTTCAGTTTTTGTCAAATAATTGCAATTTCTTTCAGTGCTTTCAAGAGCAACTGTAGTTGGATGGCCAATAGGCTTTTCAATGGTGATGCTAAAAACTGAGCTCCTGGTATTTCCCAAACTCACTTTTCAAAAAGTGCAAAAATGGGGTGTTGAATTGATTATGTACATGGATATGGAAATCACCAGTCTAAATTCGTTGGGTTCTTTGAATTGTAAAAATATGAAATTTCACAAATAATTAAGAAATGTACAATTGTGATTTGCATTCCCTTAGATGTAAAACTCTTTTGCAGTGGATAACCTGAGCAACCTTACGCAGTAGCCCGAGATTTAAGAAGGAAGGGACATAGCATCAGGGAGCATTAGTTCCAGGATCCTGCGAGGATACCAAAATTCATGGATGCTCAAGTTCTTTATATAACATGGCTTAGTATTTGCCAAAAACCTGCACACATCCTCCTGTATACTTTTACAAACCATCCCTAGATTTACAATACATAGCACAGTACCTAAAGCAATGTAAATGTTATGTAAATCATAATAGTTGTTGTACTGTAATGTTTTAAAATTCATATTATTTTTATTGTTGTATTTTTTATGAATACTTTGGACCTTCAGTTAGTTGAATCCACAATGTGGAACTTGCAGATACAGGAAGCCAACTATAATCAAGTATTGTAAATGCTGCTCCAGGTCTAGTAAGGAGTCTTATAATTGACCACTAATTTTAGTAACATGGAGGTTATGGGCCGAATTGTGTCCCCTCAAAATTCATATGTTGAAGTCTTTTTTTTTTTGAGACAGAGCCTCAAACTGTCACCCTGGATAGAGTCCTGTGGCATCACTGCTCACAGCAACCTCTAATTCCTGGGCTCAAGCGAGTCTCCTGCTTCTGCCTTCCAAGTAGCTGGGACTACAGGCACCCGCCACAATGCCCAGCCATTTTTTGGTTGCAGTTGTCATTGTTGTTTGGCGGGCCCGGGCTGGATTCGAACCCGCCAGCTCATGTGTATGTGGCTGGCGCCTTAGCCTGTTGAGCCACAGGCGCCGTGGAGATAAGGTTTTTAAAGAGGTGATTAAGTTAAAATGAAACCTTGAAGGCGGGCCCTAGTCCGATATGACTGCTTTTCTTCTAAGGAAGAAGAAATCTAGACACACAGAGAGAAGACCGTGTGAACACACATAGTGAGAAGGCAGGCAGCCTTCTGCCAACCGAGGGGGCCTTAAGAGAAACTAGACCCACTTCAGACTTCCAGCCTCCAGAACTGTAGCAACATAAATTTTTGCTGTTTAAGCCACTCAGTCTGTGGTGTTTTGTTAGGTCAATCTGAGCAAAGTAATACAGAGAAGTTGCAAGAAACATGAGGGATAATCGCAGAAACAAAGTTCTTAAGTAGGTGAGATTGCTATCAGCTAGGAGCACAGGCTTCCTGCATTCTAACAGGAGGGAGGGCAGAAGTAGGTGGGTGCAGATGCAAGGAGCTTGGTTGATTTGGCAATGGGGCCATGACTAATTCTATTTTCTCAGTTAAATAAAGAAGTAAGATCATTAGTGAAGAGTGAATAAGGAGGAGAGGAAATTGGAGATTTAATAAGGGAGGACTGTTTTAAATAATCATCCCATTAAGTGGGTGCTATAGTCTTGCATGTTTGGGTCTTCCTAAAATTCATAAGTTAAAAGCCTCACCCTTGGGGTCATGGTATTAGAAGATAGGACTTTTAGGAGGTGATTAGTTCCTGGGGCTGTGCCCTCATGAATGGGAGTAATGCCCTTATTAAAGAGGCCTGAGGGACGTATGCCACTTCCACCATAGGAAGACACAGTGAGAAGGTGCCATCTGTGAGTCAGTAAGTGAACTCTCACCAGACACTGAATTTGTTGGTGTCTTCATCTTGAATGTCCAGCCTCCAGAACTGTGGGCAATAAATTGCTATTGTTTATAAGCTACCCGGTTGATGGCATTTTAATATAGCAACCCGAACAGACTAAGATGTGAGGAAGTAAATGAACCAAGGAAATGTAGTAGGATTTCTGGGTAGAACTAAAGGCTCAATTGAGGTATGAGGCAATAAAGTAAATCCACCCTTCTTCATTGTTAAGTTTTCTCTAGTCATATTCAGCTGGTGGAAAGTTGAATTTATCTAGGGCTGAGATTTTGACAGATGAATATGATGGAAAGAGAATAGTGTAATAAAAGCAAAGAAATGCAAGGAAATTTTTCTAATAATGGACAATGGAATCTAAGCTGGTTAAGAAGGAAAGTGATGCTATGTGATGCTATAAAAGCAGTGATGGATTATGACTCCGTGTAGGGTCAAGTGGGATCAAAGAATTGTTGAAATAGAGGCACTAAAAGCAATGAGCTGGAAAGACATGAGATTGCATTTAGATCACAGGATGTTTGAGATTTCAGGGTGGTTCATTTTATTGATAATGATATGGATATGGTTATGCCTATAAGAGTGGGTAGGATAGAGTGAAAGTCAAGATAATTGGAAGTCAGAACATGGAGGAAGTCAGAAGCTAGGGTGTTAACCTGATCATCCATGTGGGTATAGACATTATCAATAATTATGGCAGAAGCAGTGATAGAAAGAAAGACAGAAAGCTTGATGCTAAAGATTATGGAGTTAAATTAAAAAAGAATAAGAAACAGTAAGATTTATAGCACAATATCATTTGTGTAAATAAAAGATACACAGAGAAGCACACTACATTATGAGAGAGTATGTGTATTTAATGTCATTTATTGTGCATATTAGAATGGCTCCTATGAGGGGAGTGTGTTTGTGAATGAAGAAAAGGATAGGAGAGTCCTCATGTAAAACTACATGTATGGTTGGTGGTGCCCATAGCTCAGTGGGTAGGGCACCTGTCACATATATGGAGGCTGGCGGATTCGAACCTGGCCTGGGACTGCTAAGACAACAATGGCAACTGCAATAAAAAAATAGCCGGGCATTGTGGCAGGTGCCTGTAGTCCCAGCTATTTGGGAGGCAGAGGCAAGAGAATTGCTTAAGCCCAAGAGTTTGAGGTTGCTGTGAGCTGTGATGTCACGGCACTCTAACCGTGGCAACTCTGTCTAAAAAAAAAAAAAAAAAACTACATGTATGGTAAACTGAGTAATATGATTAATTCAACCTTCTGCATCTGAAGGTGAAGAAATATTAATGAATGTTCAGTAATAATAGCTGGGTGTATAGTGCTCAATTTTTATAAGTATATTTAAACATTTATTTTTACAAAGGAGGATCAACTGGGCGCCCATAGCTAAATGGTTAGCATGCCAGCCCTTGGCACTGGGGGTAGCAGGTTCAAACCCAGCCAGGGCCTGCTAAGCAAACAAAGAAAAAAATAAAAAGGAGGATCAGACCATAAATGCTATTTTGTAATTTGCATTTTTTGCTTTTTAAAATTACTATATTTGAGATATCTTTATTTGGGAAAGATATCCATGTCAACACGATTTATACCATTCATTTGAGAAATTGCTTAAATAGGGCGGCACCTGTGGCTCAGTGGGTAGGGCGCTGGCCCCATATACTGAGGGTGGCAAGTTCAAACCCGGCCCCAGCTAAGCTGCAGCAAAAAAATAGCCGGGCATTGTGGCGGGCGCCTGTAGTTCCAGCTACTTGGGAGGCTGAGGCAGGAGAATCGCCTAAGCCCAGGAGTTGGGGGGTGCTGTGAGCTGTGGTGCCACAGCACTCTACTAAGGGTGGCAAAATAAGACTCTGTCCCTAAAAAAAGAAAGAAAGAAATTGTGGGAACTCACAGCAACCTCTAATTCTTGGGCTTAAGCAATTCTCTTGCCTCAGCCTCCCAAGTAGCTAGGACTACAGGCACCTGCCACAATGCCCGGCTATTTTTTGGTTGTAGTTGTCATTGTTGTTTGGCAGGCCTGGGCTAGGTTCGAACCTGTCAGCTCCAGTATATGTGGCTGGCATCCTAGTCATTGAGCCAAATGGACATTTTTTAAAAAAGAGTATTGTGTGTATCTTTTTTATTTTATAGCAGAATGCCCCATATAGAACTATATTGCAAATATTCAGCCGTGCAAAAATAGCATATGGTGCTTAAATACAAATGTGACTACTTTCAAAAAAGTAGTAAAGCACAACTCGAGGTCCTACAAAATGCCTTTTTGTTTTGTTTTTTCCTTCTTTTTGAGACAGAGTTTCACTTTGTCACCCCCAGTAGAGTGCAAGTAGTGGTGTCATAGCTTACAGCAACCTCAAATTCTGGGGCTTAAGCAATTCTCTTGCCTCAGGCCCACCAGGACGTCCAGCTATTTTTAGAGACGGAGTCTTGCTCTGGCTCAGGCTGGTCTCGAACCTGTGAGCTCAGGCGGCCCACCCACCTTGGCCTCCCAAGTGCTGGGATTACAGGCGTGAGCCACGTCGCCTGTCCCCACAAATACCATTTAAACTAAATGGTTTCTAGATCTGCTTAGCTTTAGCTTCATGCTTCATGGACCTGTAATGATGGTTCCCTTCCCACCCCCAAATGATCAATATACAGAATCATCAGTTCCAATGATCAAATGTGACCACGGTGAGTGTCCTTCCCCATGGTATTCTACAGTCATGTCTACAGACATGATCTGGCCTTGATGAAAAGATAATGGGAACCTTTCAGTGGCCAGTGGTTGATAACGGTAAGCGTGATACACATTCTCATCATTCACTTGATTCCCATTTCTAGTCAGATTGTACTTAGGTGGCATTCTTTGTCATACAGAAGGAGCATTCCACCAATGCCTGTCAGAGCTTTGGACTATGACCCTTGGGAAAGGCTTTTCCACATTTGCCTGTGAAAATCTTCAACCTCCCACATAAACATCCATTATAAATGATGTCAGTTCTTTGTGACCAACCTGCATCATCCCCTACCATTTCACAGTACAGAGTATGGAGGTGACCATGCCGGACATGAAATTTGGTGATTTTCATACAACAGTCTTCTAGGCCTTTGAATTTTCTTTCCTTGATGGATTTCCCAGGCAGTGCCTGTGGCTCAAAGGGTTAGGACACCAGTCCCATGTGCCGGAGGTAGTGGGTTCAAACTCAGCCCCAGCCAAAACTGCAAAAAAAAAAAAAAAGACAGATTTCCCAATATTGGTTGTTAAATGGGTCTGGCAAAATCTAAAAAGTAGAAAAAATTGAAAGTGATTTCTGATGTATCACCAGAAGCCAGATTGTCAGCAAAATACCTCCAGAGCCCAACTTGCCCCTCCAGAAAGACTGCATGCACTTCTCCTTGGGAAAGCAGACTTCATGTCCTCTCTGTCTTTGTGTGGTTTTTCAGCAACAATATTCTTACACACATATTGTATCTCTGGCATTGTGAGACCCTTGAGCCTCTGTCATTTCATGACTATTATATAAATGCAACAATATGGTGTGTGACTTGTTGAGGTTGGCTTTTTTCCACTTGGCATAATTCCTTTTGAGATCCATCCAAGTTGTTCCATATATCAACAGTTTATTCCTTTTTATTCCTGTGTAGTATGCCGTGATATAAATGGACCACAGTTTGTTTAGCAGTTTACCTATTGAAGGACATGTATATTGTTTCCACTTTGGGGCTGTTACAAATAAAGTTATTTTTTTTCTTTTTTTTTTAAAATACATGTATTTTATTATTCTTCATTACATTATTTCCCCCCTACCCCCCAGTGGTAAGACAGAATTTATTTACAGAAAAGAATACAGAAAACACTAAAGCTCCTGGTAGAGGGAGAGAATTCTAAGGGTATATATAGGTGTATGGGTTCCTTGGCCAGGAAATGAATGAATACAGTCCCTTCCGCT
>CAUYON010002036.1:0-10313 GCA_963573935.1 Arctocebus calabarensis
TTCTTTCTTTCTTTTTTTTTAGAGACAGAGTCTCACTTTATCGCCCTGGTGTAGAGTGCCGGGGCATCACAGCTCACAGCAACCTCCAACTCATGGGCTTAGGCGATTCTCTTGCCTCAGCCTCCCAAGTAGCTGGGACTAAAGGTGCCTGCCACAACGCCTGGCTATTTCTTTGTTTTGCAGTTTGGCCAGGGCCATGTTTGAACCCGCCACCCTCGGTATATGGGGCTGGCTCCCTACTCACTGAGCCACAGGTGCCACCCAGGCCTGCTCAATTTTCACCAGGTGAGCTCCATAGACCATGGCTTGTTCCAACTTTTCCAGGTGAGCACCACAGACTATGGGCCTGCTCCATCCCCACCTGGTGAGGTCCATAGACCATCAGCCTGATCAATCTTTACCAGATGAGCTTTACAGATCATGGGGCCTATGGAGGGAGAGAGGCCCTAACATACCTTGATTTTAGCCTTCTAACCTCTAGAACTGACAGAAGTTAAATTCATGTTTCCTGAAACCATAAAAATTCTACCTAATGGCAAGGAAGGCTTGAGAAAGCCAGTTGAGGGCTAGCGTGATTCTCCCAGGACCCAGAGCTTCTGCATATGAAACTTCCATTTCTGGTGTCACTTCAGAATCCAGGATGGCTGCATGGGCTCCAGCCATCACAGCCACCTTTCACGCAGCAAAAAGCAGACTGGGATGAAGATTGGAAGCTCCCTTATTTAAAGACACTTCCAATATGTCAAACACACTTTGTCATACTCATCGACTCCTATGAACTTGGCCTTGGTCAGCTACAGGGAGGCTCAGAATCAAAACCTTCATTCCAGGAAACCATGTGCTTGGTTATGTGTTCAGGACATGGGAAACAAGAAATAGGGGAGGGGAACTGAACTGAAAGGGGAGGGGAACTGAAACTGAAATAGGGGAGGGGAACTGTTGGAAGATGAGGAATTGATGATGTTGCGGTCCTTGGATCGTAGTTGCTGACTTTCAGGTTCCCACTGGCTCCCGTGGGGTATGTAGCCCAGATCTGAGTGAGGCCAGGAGGCTCAAGCTGCCTGTGGCCAGGAAGGAAATGCAGGATATGCTTGGATTACACTTTTGAAGGTGTGGAGCAGGCGGACAGAGCCTCCTCTCATGGAACTGGGATGTCTCTTCTTCCTGTCTGGCCTTGCTGGAGATGTGGCACACAGACAGAGGACAGGACAACACAAAAGGCCCACAGAGAAGATGACACTTGGATGCATCAGCTGTGACACTTGGATGCAGCAGCTCTGACTGTCCCTGGACGAGGCCATTGAAAAAACTCCGGGGATCGCGGCAGTTGTCTTCAGTTCAAACATTTTCAGAGTTTTTAGCCTTTACAAAGAACCCCCCAGTGGGCTTGCAGGCTCTTTATGCAGGTATAGCAAAAGTCGTGGCAGGATGTTAGAGTCACACACCCCTGTTTTGCCCCTCACAAAACTCATGAAAGCATCATATGCCTCAGATCTGCCCCTAAGTAACTGGAATGGCAGGTTGTCACAAAAGCTGTATGGTTGTGGTCTGTTCAGCTGACTGAGTGGCTGAAACAATAAATATTTTATTGCTCACAGGTCTGAAGGCTGGAAGTTCCAGATCCTAGCGTGGCAGGGGCTGTGTCTGGTGGGGACTCACGGCCTGGTTCCTCAACTAGCATGGACCCTTCTCGCTGTGTCTTCACATGGTGGGGAGAGAGAGTGAGCTCTGATGAGTCTTTCTTTTTTTATGAGGACACTAACTCTAAAACCAGGCTCCACTATCATGACCTTTTATGTCACCTTAACCACCTCCCAAAGACGCCACCTCCTGATACCATCACCTAGGAGATTAGGGGTTGAAAATATCACTTTTGTGAGTATGTAGGGGGGAAATGCAGCTTTCCATACATATCATGTCAATGGTTATACCTGCCTGCTCTATGGAGGACACCTCACAGGTGTGTCTCCTGCTCCCCTGACAGGTGCATCTCCTGATCTCCAGCTAGCACATTGGCCCAGCATTACCCTCTGGAGATGTGGCACGGAGTGTCCTACCATGAGTGGACACATCTCTATGAGACCACGGCCTCGTTTCCAGACACCTTCGACTCAGGCAGATTCAGGGAACTGCAGACTGATCCTGAGAATTGCTCTGATCCTTGGAGTCAGAGCCCACCTGAGGGGGATTTTAACAGGAGGGACTTCTGCGTCCTTCAGTTACCGTCTTACGTTCTCTCACAAGGGCAGGGGACATATCAAACGTGCCCCCAAGTTTCTTCAAGGGGAAGGTTAGTGTGTGTGTCCTTGACGGGGTCTCACAGACAGAGGGGTCTCCGGTGTTCACACACACAGTGTGTCTCTGACTCTACCTCCCTCTGTCTTTCTCTCCCTCCATCTCTCTCTGTATCTCTTTCTGTCTTTTTCTCTCAATTGCCCACCTGTTCTTTTCTCTCTCCTTCCATCTCTCTCTCTTTGTCTTTTTCTCTCTTCTATTTCTCACTGTCTCTCCCTTTCCGTCTCTCTCTCTGCCTCTCTTTCTCTGGATCTCTCTCCTGTCTCTGTCATTTTTTTCTCACCTCCCATTTTTTCCTATCATTCCCTCTCTGTCTCTCTCTCAATCTTTCTTTGTCTCCCTCTCTCCTTCTTTTTTCCCTCTCTCTCATTCCCCTTCTTCTTTTCTCTATATTCAACCAGAAACCCTCTGCTTGTGTGAAGAAAAACAAATGCATTTCTTTGGTGGACTGGAGTCTACAGCCCCCACGTAGACACATGCAGTCCACGTACCCCACTCACGCCCACACCGTGCTTTTTATCCTTTGAGAGCTCCACAAAGTAACATCTTAAATCAGAGGTCAGATAAACACACTCGCATGGCATCTCAGGATGGAGAGTTTCTGGGAAAAATTCTACAGGGTGTGTGAGGCTATGACATCGCAGCCAGTTAGCATTTTCAGGGACTAAAGACCCAAATTGTGTGGAACTGATGCCTGCCAACTTTGGGTTAGTTGAAAGCTTGTCTGTATTTTTACAGATGTGTAGACTGAATGTTTATTTTAAATGCTGATGTTTTGTTTCATATAAGAATATCCTCTTAAGAAAAAGAAAATACCTATTTGAAGATTTGGGCATGAAATCTTTAAGATTCTGTACAGGTCGGAAAAGCAAATGTGTTTTGTCTGGCATTTTACCCAAACAGTGGACAGAGCTATCCTTGTGTGTTGTGTTAAAACCAACTGAAAAAGAATTCTTGGTTTGGTTCACACTCAAAGGTTCATTATCAATATTGTTATTTTATTATTATTATTTAGAAATGAGGTCTTGCCAGGGTGCCCAGGTTGGTCTTGAACTCCTGACTTCAAGTGATCCTCCTGCCTTGGCCTCCCAAATTGCAGGGATTTGCAAGGCCTGAGCCATTGCACCCGGCAATATTGAACTTATTCATTCTGGGATAACGATTTAACGAAAAACAAACATACATTCTACTTAAGCTCATTCAAGTGCCTCTAAAAACAAATTTGGGATGAAAACTGCAGCAGCCAAATGATTCCTTAAATATGCAAAAGTTGTTTAGTAATTACTGTGTTTAAAGCAATTGGCTTGTGAAATCAAATTGGGGCCTGCAGGCCAAACCTGGCCCAACATCTGTTTTTATAAATAAAGTTTTATTGGAAGATGTGTATGTTCACTGGCTCCTGCTCTACAATGGTACAATTTTATAGTCAGTGCAGAGAACAAATTGCCTTGAAACCCCAAATTATTTACTATGTGACCCTTCCCAGAACAACAACAAAAAAATGTTTACCCATCCCTGAATTAAGCAGACTCCAAATATGAATTGCTTGCATTTCAAGGGGGGAAGATTCCTGTAGAACTTGTGTGGTTATTATAATGATTCTGTGGTTGTGGGTAGCTTACATAAAACGAATTGCTTTGACCTTATTATAAGCCCAAGAAGGTGGGCAGCACCTGTAGCTCAGTGGGTAGGGCACTGGCCACATACACCGAGGGTGGCAGGTTTGGGCCCAGGCCAGCTAAAACAAAATTGACAACTGCAGCAACAATAACAACAAAAATAGCCGGGCATTGTGGTGGGCACCTATAGTCCCAGCTACTCAGGAGGCTGAAGCAAGAGAATCGCTTAAGCCCAAGAGTTGGAGGTTGCTGTGAGCTGTGACACCACCACACTCTACCAAGGGCGACAAAGTGAGGCTCTATCTCAAAAAAATTAAAAAAAAAAATGCCCCTGCAAAAGAGAAGTTATTTTAAAAGAGAAGTGTCTCAATTCTAAAGAACTAAAGGGAACTATCCAGAAGCTTACACCCTTGGAAAGAATTTGGATTCACACCATAACCAGAGCCCTGCCTGGTATTCCGCCCTGTTGAACATATAAGATTTCACACAATGGAACCACACTAAGCCATCAGCCCCAGAGTTCTGAAAGCCAATCTGAACTTTTCGTCTAGTTACCACTTTTTAAAAGGAAGGAGAAAAAGCCACCTGTCTAAACCTCTGAAATCGAGGGCCCACCTGTCCTGGTTCCATTTACATCAGCGCCCACTGTGAAGTTCGTAGGCTGCCCACGAGTGACGCTCTGCTTTGGCCCTGAGTGACAAATACAGCCAGGACGGCCTGGTCCTGTCACAGAACTGTGCCTGATGTTTCCCATCATGAATCTGGGTTGGTGGCTCTGATTCAGTGTGTGCGGAAGGCTCACTTTCACCACCACTGCTGGGATGGGGGGGCCATTAAAATGGGCGTAAGAGAAATGGGACCCATCACCCACTTCAGTCATTCAGCATGGGGAACATCTTCCGTGGGGACTCTTTGGGAACAAATCAGAGATCCGCTTACACATGCAGCGCGCGCTCTTGCAGGGCCCATCTCACTCAACGCGCTGCCCCAGCAATAGGCCTGGGGCTCTTTTCAGCCAGCTCGTGCTGCGTCCTGCTGCTATAAGGAGGCAGTCTGCAAAGCGTTTTGATGAATGGTGTCGATGTGCCTAATTTATTACTGTAATTATTGTGATAATTTAGAGGAGATAAATTGAAATCTATTACAATTTAATGTAAAAAGCTGTAATTAGTTTGCCTGAGAGAGGAGTTGGGTGGGGGGTGGCGGGAGAAGTGCAGAACAGAGAATCCATTAGGCCAATTACAACGTTAGCATGGCAGAGGGTGCGCGGGCCCTGGAAATACACCCGTGGCTTCCCCCCAACTGTACCCTGAGCCACAGATTCATCTGTCTCATCCTCCATTAATTTAATAAACACATCACAGCAAAAGATGCGAGAATTCCTTAATCATCGTAATGAATGCGTGCGTACAGCTGTGGGTGTTGGGGATGGTGGTGTGGAGGGAAGGCGGGAAGAGAGGGGGAGAAAATGGGTTGCTTCGGAGCAATTACCATGTAGACGGTAAAACAACAGGACCCTGTCTGCGTGCATGTGCAGTTATCATGCACAGCTGAAAACAACCTCTGTCCGCGCGTGTGTGAGTGTGTGTGCACACGCGTGCTCAGGCCTGAGCGGTGGCACGGGAGGAGGGCGCATCGCTAATGAGATTCCCAGAATGCTTTCCAGGCTATTCCCAGAAGTGCCAAAACCACAGCCTGTCCTGGTGCAATTAAAAATATATATATTTAAAGAAGCCGGTAACTGCTATCACGTATTTACTGTCAAATTAATTCAGTGGCTCTGGAGATGCCATCTGTATCAGCGTCACGAGAGGGTGTCACCGGCTTGGAATCCATCGGGAGACGTGAGCCCTGCTGTTTTGTTTGATGGCTGTGATAATGGGAACAAGCTAACCAATTCCAACAGATATATCATAGATTTTCTCATAATTATCTGACCTGTTACAATGTGTCACTCTTCCGCCAAACACACTGTTTTTATGTCAGAAGCTGTATGGGCACTTTTGCCTTTGATCATTCAGTTTTCTGCAGATGTCAGCCTTACTGTATTTTAATTGACTGTGGGGTAGCATTAAAAAAAAAAAGCACCTTCCATGGTAGCTGCCTCTCGCCCTGACAAGCTGGCGTCTGGGAATGTCAGGGCTGGCTTGGGAGTACCATTGGGGAGCCACGTGCTCCCCCACTCCCAGAGTCTCCAAAGGGGACAACAAAATGATGTCAGGAACCATTCCAGCTAGCGCCGCCCTGTGGGGCTCCCCTCTACTGTTCCCTGACATGACACCCTGCCCGTCAACCCGAAAATGTGCCAGGATAAGGCGCACAGGCCCCCATCAGAGCCAGCACCCCTGCCTTCAGACCGCATCGGTGGTCCCCAGATCCCCAGACAAGCTTGTGGATTAGGGAGAAAGCCTTGGTCAAAAAAACAAACAAAACATTTTTGTTCTTTTTAAATTTCTGCTGATTGAAAATCTGGACTGAACACCAATGGGAAACATATCAACACAGAGGTCAAGTTATTTTGTCTCAGGTTTTCAGAGACAGAAAAATCTCTGCTGTTCTGTCTGGGATCCTGCAAGGGCTGCCACTGGGTCACCTGATGCTCCTGGCCTCGTTAACCA
Source organism: Arctocebus calabarensis (assembly GCA_963573935.1). NCBI lineage: Eukaryota > Metazoa > Chordata > Mammalia > Primates > Lorisidae > Arctocebus > Arctocebus calabarensis. The sequence goes on from CAUYON010002036.1 coordinate 6,533, forward strand.
GGCCTGGCAGGGGAGAAGCTGTCTTTGCCATCGACCCCTGACAGACACGACATTCCCGCCCCCCTCCTATTCCAAGGGACCCGTCCTCTCAGAAATTGCTCACAGTGAGTTCTGTTTTATTTTTTTTTAACATGGAACGCTTTGCGAGTTTGCGTGTCATCCTTGTGCAGGGGCCATGCTAATCTTTTCTGCATCATTCCAATTTTAGTATATGTGCTGCCAAAGCAAGCACTTTTTTTTTTTTTTTTGCAGTTTTTGGCCAGGGCTGGGTTTGAACCCACCACCTCCAGTATATGGGGCTGGCAGCCTACTCCTCTGAGCCACAGGTGCTGCCTGGTAAGTTCTGTTTTCACAGGAAGCCAGACAACTCACCAAGTGCAAAACGGAGAGGTTGAAAGGATTCGGTTGGAAGGTTGTGTCCTCAGCAAAGGAGCTGCGCTGTGTAAAACAATTTCCAGAGGTTTATTCTGAGCCAAACTTGAGGACCGGGTCCTGGAGCCTTGAGTAAGTGGACTTGGGGCGGTGGGGTGACAGCTGGATTTTACACATCTCCTGGAGACAGGGATGGCAGATGAAGTCGTGATCAATGTGTGGAAGGCACATATTGGTTTGGCCCCCAAAGGTGAGACTTCTCAAAGCTGGGGGCTTACAGGTTATAGGTGGGTTTAGAGATGATTTAGCTGATAATTGGCTGAAAGAGTGAGGCTCTGTCTAACAGAGCAGGAGTTAGGGGAAAGGGATGCTGACTTAAGATACAGGTCTGTTCATCAGAGACAAAGTACAGGACACGTGCCTGACCCAGGAGGTTTGCTGTGTATTGGGAGCTGCAGGTGCGTCTTGCAGAGTCTCAGCCCTGTTAGTGAGTCACAGAGGACGTCTCTAAGGAGGTGGAGACATGATGAGGCCGGTCTGGTCTCCTTTCTCTGGCTACTAACTCAGTTTTAGGGCTCCCCTTGGCCAAGAAGGGTGCAATCAGTCAGCCACTGAAGAGAGCCTTAAGAATTTCCTGTACTGGGCGGCTCCTGTGGCTCAAAGGAGGAGGGTGCCGGCTGCATATGCCAGAGGTGGCAGGTTCAAATACAGCCCCCGCCAAAAACCGTGAAAAATAAATAAAAAATAAAGAATTTCCTTTACTTCACAGGTGATTGACTCCGGCAATGACGTGCTTTCGGGTGGCACCAATTCAGCGACTAATTGTGGATGGATGGACAGGTAAGCAGGTGTCTGAGGCTGTGACCCAGCTAACCCAATCACACCAGCCACACTCTTTCCCTGCATTTCCATAATGTCGGGGGCTCTTACACAATGTACCTGGAGCCCTCCAGACACGGGGAATTGGTCAGGAACGATGATGGTGGGAAAAGCGAGTTGTGTCCATCCGCCTTCCATTCCCTGCAGGGAATCACTCACTGGCTGTCTCCGCTTGTCCAGCTGGACTCTACGGTATTGGTCAAGGATACAGGGTGCTCTGTGAAGTGACTAGCTATAAATTTAATCTAGAGTAAAAATGCTTTGAACATAGAATCGCTTTAAGATGCAAAGATACTGTGTAACCTTGTGTCCTGTAAAGAGGATTCTGTTTACCTTATGCCATGATGTATGCAGAGGAATGGACACTATGTTTGCAAGGACAGTTACTGAATTTTATCACATTAAGAGGAAACACTGAGGGCGGCGCCTGTGATTCAAAGGAGTAGGGTGCTGGCTCCATTTAGTGGAGGCGGCAGGTTCAAACCCAGCCCCAGCCAAAAACTGCAAAAAAAAAAAAAAAAAAGGAAACGTTTAGATCAGGACAGTCTCCCGGCAAGCCTGTTTTGTGACTTAGGGGCAATCCTCCCAAGTAACTCGGTGTTCCAGAATGAGATAAGATCAGGCACTCATTAGTAAGCAGGTGTTAAACATTGATGCTTAGTACTTCTTCATGGGGGTTGCGGGCAAAGAACATGAGGAAAGAGCACGTGGCAATCCTTACGCACGCAGCCCTCGTATGTAATTACCTGAACTCTCCACACCTGTTGTGTATAACCTTAATAAACAGCCGTTGTGGAGGGGGCTCAGGGCTACCCCGCATTTCAGGTCAGCCCGCCTCCTGCAAGCTCTCCGTGGGCCGACCTCGACCAAGGCCTTAGGGGTTGAGAAAGATGAGTAATCGCATTGCCGATGTTACTTTTACTGTGAGAATAAAAGTAACAAACGGAAAGAGGGGGACAGAGCGGTTCTTTGAGGAGGTATCCCCACGGCTTTCCAGAATCTGTGACTTTTCTGTAAATTAAAGTGAAGCTGTCAATCTTTCATCCACTTTTCCGTTGACGGGTGTGGGTGACAGGTGGATGGACCCCTTGGTTTGGCCGTAGATTTATAGGATGATAAACATTCAGTTCACACAATTGGCATGGGTGACAGAGGAATGGACCCCATAGCTTTGTAGAATGATAAACATTCATTCCACAGCATGGAGGTAGAACCCAGCTAGCTGTGGCTGGAGTTTCTCTTCCACTCTCCCTTACCTGCCCCTCTTCCAGCCCCCAAATCTCAAGCTTCCCAGTAGCTAGCAATGCCTACCTTTATTTTAACAACAGATGTTGTAATTTTTATCTCTGTCTATAATGTCAAGAGATAACTACCAGGTAACACCCTGTTAGACCGCAGCTATGCACCGAAATGTGTAACTCCAGAGGAAGAACTCTTGAGAAGGGGGTAGCCCGGACTTCAGAACCAAGAAACATCCACTTGGTAAAGCCAGTGTCTGCCTGCGTCTCTCTCCAGCAAAGAGTTTCCACTCATCTCCCACTTTACAGGAAAGCAGGCTTACACAAGCAGGCTAACATCACCTTATTCAAGGGTGTTCATTGCCCCCGAGTTTCCATGAAGAAAGGAGAAATTCAACAACCATACAAACGTCAGCTTGAAAGCATTTCCCGAAAGGTCACTGTCGTCCACCCAAAATGATTTCGGGCTGCAGTAACCCAACAAATGGTCGAACGCCCGTGTTGCAGTCGATGAGGCAAGTTCTGGGCGAGGTTCCATCCCCTCTCTCTGAACGTCCCCTACGTTTAATAAATACCTGCTCTGCTCAGAATGTCCTTCTCTCTCTGGAGGATGAACTGGCTGCGTTCGATCTCATCAGCTGAGGTCACTGTTCAGTGTTTCCTAAGACTAAAGTCTGTTTTTTATATTCATCCACTTTGGGTGATAGGAATGAAAAGGAAATCGCTTACAGTAGCTGCCCCTTCACAAGGTTCTTTGAAGATCTGATGGAAGCTATGGTTTCACTCAACCCCAAAGAACATGTCCAGTTTTGATTTCTGAGTTTAAGTTCACTTAAAACAACCCTTAGATGCTATAGGAACAAACATGCAGTAAGGACCTTCAAATGTGATGGAAAAATAATGTCCCCAGAGATGTCCGAGTCCTAATCCCATGTGGTAGACAGAGTAATGTCCCCAGAGATGTCCACGTCCTAATCCCATGTGGGAGACAGAATAATGTCCACAGAGATGTACGAGTCCTAATCCCATGTGGGAGACAGAATAATGTCCACCGAGATGTCCACGTCCTAATCCCATGTGGTGGACAGAATAATGTCCCCAGAGATGTCCGCGTCCTAAGCCCATGTGGGAGACAGAATAACGTCCCCAGAGATGTCCACGTCCTAATCCCATGTGGGAGACAGAATAATGTCCCCAAAGATGTCCACCTCCTAATCCCATGTGGGAGACAGAATAATGTCCTCCAGAGATGTCCACGTCCTGATCCCATGTGGGAGACAGAATAATCTCCT
>CAUYON010002037.1:0-14629 GCA_963573935.1 Arctocebus calabarensis
CGCTTTAGCCTTCCTCAGGGTGTCCAGAAGCCTCACGCTGTCTCCCTGTGTCCCCAAAGGGAAGTTTCTGGGCAGATCCCGCCTGGCAGAGATGCCTGAAGTCTTCTCTCCCCAGTCTCACTGTGCCCAGCCGCAAGGAAGCTGTTACTCGTCCGCCATCTTCCATTCCATCCCTATCTTGATTTTTTAATGACACAATAAGATGCTAAGATATTATCATTATCCTGTTATAAATTTCCATGTTTGTTTGCTACTTTTTTCTGCTCACTATTATATCCCAGTCTTTTCTCTCAGGTTTATGTTTCTTTTTCTTAAAGTATATCCTACAGAAATACCATCAGTGAGAATTTGTTGGTAGTAAACTCTTGTAATTTCTTTTTGTATTATGATATTCTTTATTTTATTCTTAAATGAGTGTTCATTGCATATAAAATCCTAGTTTCTTAGCTAGTTTCCTTGAGTGCATTAAAGTTATTATCATTGCACTGTCTTCTACCTTTCATTGATGCTATTGAAGAGTCAGCTGTCGAAAAATTGTAATTTGTATCAGTCCTTTTTCTCTGATGGTATCAAAGGTATGTTCTTTATTTTGAAGAGCTTCAATTTTCTACTATGTATCTAAGTTTGAATTTATTTTGTGTTTACCATTTGGGTTCTTTTGGATTCCTGAGTCTGAAGATTATTGTCTTTAATCAATTCTGGCTAATTCCTAGATACCATCTTTTAAAATATTGCCTCTCTGCCATTTTCTTCATTATCACTTCTTGGAATTCTTATTTTTATATATATACATATACATAGCATAGGCATATAGGCATATATTATCATATATGAAAATATATTATGTAAGTATAATGCAAAATGTATTTCTAAGTATACATATAGTATAAACATATGCTTATTATATATGTATGCATTATATATATTTATAATAACCTTTCCACTATATCATCACTGTCTTTTGATTTTCAATTATTTTTCTCTCTGTGCAGAATTCTAGAAAAGTATTTCAAGTTGCTGTTTTCATTTATTAATTCTCTTGATATCAAAACTGCAAGATTTCATTGAGATCTTAATTTAGTTGTCAATTTTTTATTTACAGAATATCTATTTTTTCAATTTATCCTAATCAATTTTGATATGCTCTTGACATATTTTAAAATATTCTTTTTAAATTTCATGTCTCAGCCTTGGGTTTCTCAGAAAGCTGAGGTTGAGATAAAGGGTTGCTTGCAACTAAAGTGATTTAGTCAAGTGTTTCCAAGAAACAGAAATAAGTTATTGTGAAAATGGAAACCAAGAAAACAGAAAAAACTTCAATGTCCAGTTGCTTTTTCAAGGTGGTCACTATTATGAAAAATGATCCTACCAGGACTATCTCAGCAGCTGTGTAGAGTAAGCTGCAGGATCATTTACTTAAGGAATAATAGAAGGGGACATTAGTCCGTGAGTTCCTATTTCTTTTCTTTTTTTTTTTTTTTAAGAGTTCTTAATTTCCTATATTTAAGACTGAGCATGAAAGAGTTAGGCACTGGAGGATATTAAGAGAAATAGCCTTTCCTGTTGTGTTCAAAGGAGTCTTTAAACCTGCTAACGTTACCACTTTGTTAAAAGACTCATTTCCAGCAAGGCTGAGATGGCAGAAGAAAGAGGGTGAGCAACATTCAGTAGACAAGTCCTCTGTTCAGCCTGCTAGGTGAGAAATTTCTCTGCCGTGGATGCTTTCTGGTAGGTATTAACATGAAACCCAAAGATTCTCACCCTTCATACCCACACACATGAGTTGAATCTCATGCCTCTTTCTCAAAGCCCCTTGTCTCCAGTCTTCTGGTGTGTTCCTTCCAAACCTCTACTAAACCAGGTAAGACATTTGCCACTGCCTAAGAGTCAAGCTTACTTGTAACTCTGGCTGTTCTTCCTTCACACAGAGCAAATTGACAAATGCACTATTTACAGTTCTTCCCACTGGGGGAATTTATTTTTGCCACTGTCCTTCAGGCACTATAAACTAGGGATGTGGTCACACTGCAATGTGCCAGCAGGCCACTGACAGCTGCTATCAATGGATCAGGCCAGTCTACTTCTGACCAAAACTGACCTTTCCACTCTCTGTCCACCGTCTTGTGGAAACCCTCCTCCTTCATGAGGACATAGACATGAAAGGAAGGAGAGTCACTGACACAACAGAGGACAAAAAGGTGACTCCTGGTGACAAAGGAGTCTGGTCATCACTTAGCACAACTTATTTGTGCCCTTTGACACTTCTTGCTCTGGATCTCGAAAGCACAACTAATTTCTATTATGCAATGCATAGTCCCTTCACTCAGGTGACTTAAGGACTCAATGAGTTTAATAAGATCCACTTCCTGGCTGGTTTTGGTGAAATCTTCAGTGGGTATCACATAATTAGCTTCTGACAGCAGGGACAGTAGTACATGGGAAGCTGCTTTCAAATAGTTGGTAGTCCTCTGCCACAGCGAGCACTTTTTTCTTCAGAAACATAGGGGTCCATGCTATGACTCATCTATTGGAGTTTGCTAAAGGTCTCAAATATCCACCACAAATATTCCCAGCACTATTACATCTGCTCTGTATTGAGATCTAATCATTAAGACAACATGCAACCCAACCTGGCCCTGCTGCAGTTTTCTTTTTCTCTTGGCCCCATTCAGATTCGCCTGATAAATATTGTGCTCAGCACAATACCCCCAAAGACAGTGGCTAAAATCCAAACAGGATTTTATGTTTTGACTCTAACATCCAAACAACTTCACCAAGGATTGTCTGGCTAAAAGACTCAACAACCTGCTCATTACTTGGAAGGAATTTCCTGACATAGTCCAGTGCATTAAATACCTAAAAATTTCAGTGATGCATCAGACCCTGGATCTCTGCGGTATACATCTGTCTTACTATGCCATTCAGAGTATAAATTCCCTTCTTGATTGCCAGGTGTAATCACAGTGTGGTGCTATTAATTTAGTGAACTAGCACATTGTTCCTATGTCCATCAATATGAACAAGGTCCTTTCAACCTACATTGTGAATGGGGAAAAGAGAGTTATCACAACCTGGAACAAGTTAATACCTACTACATCACAAAAGGAGTGAATGTGTTTCTATCTCCCCCATAAAAAAACAAAGTGGCTTTGAGCCTCATTATGAATAAGGATTAAAAAGAGTACATTTTTCATATCTAACCTATAGACCAAATGTCAGAAAATGAGTAATATTATGATGTATATTCTTTGTGATATTGTTTAAAATATATTAAGGATCAGAGAAGGAGATAATTTCAGGGTCTCCATTTGGCCCTTCTTAGCATAATGGCACTTAATGCAGAAGATAGGGAACAAATGTCAATTTCTCCAAGTGGCTAAGGATATCCTTTCCAAGTGTGGACTGGGAGCCAAAGAAATAGATACCAGGTGGCTTCTTAGTTCCATTGAACCAATGTGAGATCAACTTGGGTCAATTTCCATTTATCATTTGGCCTCCACAAGCCTTTACTCTGCAGAGAAAAACTGGATGCTCTTCTGAGTTTCCTATCGATGACAATTGAGAATCTCCTCAGTGTTCAGTTAATCTGGTAGCTGACCACAGGTGTATTCAGGGAAAGGTTGGAAAAATATTTGGTATATATACTTGTAGCTGTGTGTTACATTTCTTACTCAAGGGCACCCAGTGCCCCTTTAAATGAAGATTTTCTGAGTTGGAGAAATGGATGAGATCTCAAACCTGATGAAGGGCTCTGATATTTCATTGTAGCAGCTGATGTCACCCTTCACTTTGCATACTCTCTATTTTTTTCTCGTTAAATGAGACTAGTAACACCTTACTTGGCTACCCATCTCTGTAATCCCTAACAAAACAGCAGGCTATCAGATATCACCAAAGATCCCTCCCAATCAAGTCAACTATTTGTTACACTGGCCTTGCTGGCTTTTCTAGTAAGTATAGAAGTAATCAGAGGTGAGAGACAGGATGGCTGACCAGAGACACCATCCTCCAGATCATCTCAGAAAGGAAAAGTTTTAGATGAAAAAGAAAAACAAATTAAACAATTCATATATCAAGGTGTAATTCTGAGGGGAAAGTGCAGAACCTGTAAAGGATTCCATTGGAAGAAGTTGCGGAGCAGAATAAGTAACGGTATGTTGGAAGAGGACCACCCCTTTTATAGTAATTATAGGAGGGAGACAGGATGGCTGACCAGAGACACCATCTTCCAGATCGTCTCAGAAAGAAGGAAAAGTTTTAGATGAAAAAGAAAAACAAATTAAACAAATCATATATCGGGTGTAATTCTGAGGGGAAAGTGCAGAACCTACAAGGGATTCCACTGGAAGAAGTTGTGGAGCAGAGTAAGTAATGATATGTCAGAAGAGGCCCACCACAGAGAGGCTCAGAGCCCCCCAGCACAGCAGGTGGAGCAGTTTGTTTCTTCTTCACCTCTCTGCAGTCAGCTCGCTCCAGAGCTGCTAGAGAGCTTTTCCACCCTCATTAGCTGAAAAGCTGCTATTGCCAGTGAACTAGGAGCTTGAGGACAAAGCACCAGGATGACAGCCCCCTTGCAGAATGTCCTGTCACAACAGACCTGAGGTGGCAGGGACCATATTGCTTCTCCATCCACCATGTACTTTTGCCTTCACCCCTTCAGTTTTCATCTCACTCATTCCTACAGGCACTTCCCAACTCTGGCCCAGACCGTGGGAGCCATAGAGCCTGGACATTATTATTCTTTTTTAAATTTCATAATGTTACAGGGGTTCTGGTATTGGCTCTGTGACCTTGCACAGGCTTTTGTTCTCTATGCCTGAATTTCTTCACCTGTAATGAAGAATGCCCACCTTCCAGAGCTGTTGGTAGGGTGCCATAATGGAAAGGCTCCAGGTTACCCTTACACAAAGTTGATGATACAATGTATATATTATAATTATAAGTATATATAATTAATGCTTAAAACATATTTTGTTAAATTTTAAACTCAACTTTTTCACTGAGCTTGAATAATTAAATCTCCAGCTGAAGAGTCACTGTTGGGACCTAGGTTCTAAGGGACTATAATTATAATTTATCAGGGACTGGCTAGAATTTCCTGTGCTGGCTGCCAAGTGAAAGGCAGACCTCCTGGGACCACCTTCTGAGTACAGCCTTCAGCTCTGCCCTCAACAGGAATCCTCCTTCTTGCCCATCCCACCCCCAAAACCTTAGTGCACCCATTTAAGGACTTTAGTGTATATGAGTTGGGGGATGGGGTAAACCATGTTGGCCACACATGGCCAACATTACTCAGATTCCAAAGCCAGAAAAGGACACAACAAAGAAAACTGCAGTCCAATATCCCTTATGAATATAGATGTAAATATTCTCAAGAAAATACCAGCAAACTAAATTCAATAGCATTTCAAAAAATAATAATAATAATTCACTATAATGAAGTAGGCTTCATTCTAGGAATGCAAAGATTGTTTGACATACATGAATCAATAAATGTTGTTCATCACATGGACAGAAGCTAACACAAAGACAATATGATCATCTCCATAGATGCAGAAAAACCATTTGACAAAATTCAGCACTCTTTCATGATAAAAATTCTCAAAACTAGGCATAGAAGAAATATGTCTAAACATTACAAAAGCCACATATGACAGCCACCATTCAAAGAATTCTTGCTAAGAACTAGAATAAGTAAATAAAGGTCATTGTCACAATTTTTTTTTCAACATAGTGCTGGAAGTCCTAGACAGAGCAATCAGGCAAGAGCAAGAAATAAGGGATATCCAAATCAAAAAAGAGGAGGTCAAACTAATGCTGTTTGCTGATAATGCTCTTATAACCCCAAAACACCACCAAGAAACTCCTAGAATTGATAAATACATTCAGCAAAGTCTCAGGTTACAAAATTGATGTACACTAATCAGTAACATTTCTATATTCTAATAATAGTCAAGCTGAAGTTCAAATCAAAGACTCAATACAATTCACCATAGCCACAAAGAAAATAAAATACCTAGGAATACAATTTACCAAGGAGATGAAAGGTCTCTACAAATAGAACTATGAAAAACCAAGGAAAGAAATTGTAGGTGACATAAACAAATGGAAAAACATATCATGCATATGGATCAATAGAATCAATGATGTTAAAATGGTTATGCTACCCAAAGTGATTTACAGACTCAGTGCAATCCTCAACAAAATACCAATGTTATATGTCACTGATCTAGAAAAATAATTTTATGCTTAATTTGGAACCAGTAAAGCACCCAGATAGCCAAAACAATCTTAAGCAAAAGCAAAAATCTGGAAGCATCACATCACCAGAATTCAAACTATGCTACAAAGCTATAGTAACAAAAACAACATGGTATTGACATGAAAACAGAGGCACAGATGTCATAGAACAGGGAACCCAGATATAAAACCACCCACATACAGCCAAATTATCTTTTACAAAGCAGACAATATATACACTGGGGAAAAGAATCTATTCAAAATGTCACTGGGAAAATTGGATAGCCACATGCCAAAGAATAAAACAGAATCCATATCTGTCACCACTCACAAAAATTAATTTGAGATGGATAAAAGACTTAAATGGCTAACATATTTTTTAACTTAAAGTAAAAGCTGTGTTAAAGTAAAAAAAAAAAAGACTTAAATGTAAGGAAAGAAGAAAATGTTAGAAAAACTCTTCTAGATATCAGCCTAGGCAAAGGATTTATGAAAAAGATCCCAATAACAATCATAGTAACAATACATTAATAAATAAACAAACAGAACTTGATTAAATTAAAATAAGCTTCTGCATAGTTGAGGAAATAATCAATAGAACAAACAATCTACAGAATGGGAAAAAATATTTGCAAGCCACACATCAGATAAAGGGTTAATATCCAAACTCTACAAAGAACTCAAATCAGCAAGAATAAAGCAAACAACCCCAAGAAAAAGTGGGGCAAAAGACATGAACAGAAGCTTTCCAAAAGAAGGTACACAAATGGCCAATAAATGTATGAAAAAGTGCTCAACATTACTAATTATCAGGGAAATGTAATGAGATAACACTTTACCCCAATTAGAAAGTCCACAATAGTAGATGCTGGCATGGATGCAGAGAGGAAGAAATCCTTATAAACACTTGGTTAGACTGCAAATTAGTGTAACCTTTATTTAAAAGAGAATGGAGATTTCTCTAAAAACTAAAAGTAGATCTACCATTTGATCTAGCAATCCCACTACTGGGTATCTACCAAAAGATAAAGAAGTCATTTTGTCAAAAAGACACCTGTGCTTGTATGTTTATAGCAGCACAATTTGCAATCGCAAAGATTTGAGATAAACTCAAGTGCCCATCAATTCATGAGGAGATTAACAACACGTGGTATATGTACTATTCAACCATGAGGAAGAATAAACTGAGGACTTTGCAACAATTTAGATGAAACTGGAGACAATTATCCTAAGTGAAGTTTTAATGTAAAATCAAATTCCACATTAAATCAGAAATAACCAATAAGCATACATGTGTATATAGGGAAGTAAATATCAGTAGAAATCAAATAAATGATGAGGGAAAAGAGGCATGGGCAAAACCCTTTCTAACAATTACGATGAACACTATCTGGATGGTAGTGATATACAAATATAACTCTGATTCAAGCATAACAATAGTGATCCATGTAACCAAAAACTTTTTACCCCTATAATATTTTGAAATAATAATAAACAGTAATTATATCTTTCCTGCCTCTGTTGGTTGTCACAACCTGACCTCTGAATTTTGAATCATTATTGCTATTGTTACTAAAGAATCCAATATCACAACACCACCTGTTACTCTCAACTCTAGCCTATAGAGGATAGTCACCACCTAGTTTCTCAAAATAACTTCCCCTTGCCATTGAATTTCTTATTAATTTGTTGAATTAGTTGAGGGAAATCTTTTGTACTTTCCCAAGGAATCTAGGTGGTGGGTACTCTGATCTCAGGTAACAAATCCATTTTATAATTATCATTTCCCTGAGACTTCTGATTGTTCCTTAATACTGTGATAAAGCACCTTCTGTATTGCTACTTCATTTTCCTCAAGCTAGAGGTATGTCCACGTGTCAAGATCCACTGAGCAGCATAAAGATCACTCACCAGGACCTAAGTACCAAGCTGTGGGAAAGTCCTCCCATAGCAATTAATGTTCCTCTAATCTACCACCCTCAAGCTCCACTCAATTGTGTGTCCTGCTGGTCATGTCTTATAACATTAGGATGTGTATTCTACTTCCTCCCCCAAATGGGCTCACTATTTCTCTGCTTAAACTGTCCTGAGAGTGGATCCTGCTTATCCACCTGGAAGCAATGAGGACAGGGATCACTAGAGCTTGAGGAAGACACACCCACTTGTGAGGCACCTGCCAAGTTCAAGTAAAGAAAGTCAAGTTTAACTCAGAAGAATCTGTGGCTCAATATTATCCCCTCATTCAATTCATAAATGTCCCTATGCCAGTTCTGAAGGAACCACTCTTCCTCTATTAGGGACCTGCTGCATTTAACATAATACTCGGAAGGTGTGCATTACCTTTTCTTTTCATTCTGTTAACCTTACAATTAAATCCTGGGTCTGGTTTTCATCACCTGTTCTATAGCTGTATGAGATACAAGACCTTTTAAACATTGAAATACAGACCCCCTTACTTTCACAATACATCTTGAACGAATGCCTGGTTAGCATTTTCTCTCTGTTTTTTAAGGCTTCTAACACAGATAACTAAAAGCAGAAAACCCCACAATCCTTGTAATTATCTTAGCCCTTGTGCCTGTCAAGTGCCACTGCTACTGTATAAGCCTCCACTTGCTTTTTATCTTTACCTGCCAGTGAGAGTCTTAGTAATTACAATGCTATTGTATGCCAAGCGTTGTCCCTACACCCCTTTTCTCATTAATGATTGCTCCTGAATTTCATCCTGAGGGTCTGTTTTTAGGATAACTTGCAGTCCCAACTCTCTTAGCCTAGAGGCCTTTTCCACCATAGAAAGTAAAGTCTGGTTCCCTTCTCCTCCTCAGAAAGCAGAGTCTGAGACGCCGATTTGTATGCAGGCAGCTTATATTAGGAGATGGGAAGTTTGAAAGAAGAAACCAGTAAAAAGCATCAAGATGGTCACTGCTATGGGCAGCTGGCATTTGATTCTTTTCAGACCTTTTAAGCAGCCACATAGAAAGTTCTTCAGGATTCCCCCCACCAGAAGATAAAAAAGGAAACACTATTTACTAGCGCTCATTCCTAATTGGTCAAAGCTTGCTCTAACACTTCATACATATGAAAACATGTGTGTACTGGCAACCCACCAGAAAGCAAGAGATACATAGTTCAGCTAAGGGGAGACGTTCAAGTTTCACTAACTGAAAGCCGGTGGAGTAAAATGCAGGCCAAGCCAGCGACAGGCAGGAGGCAGGGCCCATCTGACACATTTTTGTAAACATTTTAAATGGACTTATTTTGTAATTTTAGTTTTAATGCTATTGTGTGAGTTTATAACTAGAAATTCTAAGGATACACTTTCTTTCCCTTTTTTTTTTCCTTCCCCGTTTGCTAATAAGCAATGTAAAGACTGATAAGAATTATGACCCTTATCTATTACGAGCAGATTTTCCTAGTTGTTCACTGAAGATACCACCCTTTGGGAGAACCAGATTTTGAGAAATCCCCATCTTACCCTCCCACCGTCTTCCACTCCCATTGTCTCCTGAACTTACAACAGGTTGGCCTGGCTCTTCAGATGCTTTAAGATTGTCTTAAATTCAGAACAGTTTCAATAGGAGAGATGCCAGTTCTTTGTATGTCTAGTAGAATCTGGCTGTGAATCTGTCTGGTCCAGGGATTTTTTGTGTTGGGAGATTTTATTACTCTTTAAATCACACTAATCATTGTCGGTCCGTTTGGGATTTCTTGTTTGTTTGCTTGGTTTTTGTTTAGCAGCCCCTGCCTGGGTTCAAACCCTCCGCCCCTGGTAAACAAGGCCGGCAGTCTAAGAATTGAACACAGACGCCCAGCCCTGTTCAGGATTTCTGTTTCTGCCTGATTCTAGTTGGGAGGTTGTGTAGCAATTCATCCATTTCTTCTAGGTTTTCTAATTTGTGAGCATAGAGGTTTTCACAGTAATCCTGAAGATATTTTGTGTATCTGTGATATTGGTTCTAACATCTCTGTATTCATTTCTGATTGAGTTTATCTGAGTCCTTTCTCTTCTGCTTCCCATTAATCCTGCCAGTGATCTATCAATTTGTTTATTTTTACAGAACCAACTTTTTATTTTGTTGATCCTTCAGATCATTTTTATGGTTTCCATTTTCTTTAGTTCTGCCCTGATCTTCGTTATTTCATTGCTTTGCTGGCATTAGTTTTGTTTGCTGTCCTTTCCTGGGTCCTTGAAGTCTGACATTAAGTCATTAATTTGTGATCTTTGTGTCTTTTTGATGTAAGCATTTATAACTATAAACTTCTCTCAGTAGCTATTGTATCCTGGAGATTTTAGAAGTTTGTGTTGTCTTTATCATTTAATAAAAAAACAAAATCTTTTGATTTCCATCTTGACTTTGTCATTGACCCCAGGATTCTTCAGCCCCAGTTTATTCAATTTCCATGTATCTGTGTAGTATTGAGAGTTACTCTTATAATTGATTTCTACTTTATTGCACTGTGGCCTGAAAATATATGTGGTATGATTTCAATTTTTCTAAATTTGCTGACACTTGTTTTCTGGCCTCACATGTGATCTATTTTGGAAAATGTCCCATGTGCTTATGAGAAGAATGTATATTCTGCCGTTTTTACATAGACTGTTCTGTAAATGTCTGTTAGGTCCCTATTTTCTAGAGTCCCATTTAGGTCCTGATTCTTTGCTTTGATGATCTATCTAGTTCTGTCGCTGGAACGTAGAAGCTATGCCACCGTTGATTTCCCAGAGTTGCTGTGTTAGGTGCATTTATATTTAGAATAATTCTATGTTCTTGTTGAATTGGTCCCTTTATTATTTTATACTATCTTGGTCTTTATTTATCATTGTTCGTGTAAAGTTTTTTATGTCTGATATGAGGATAACTCCTCCTGCTTGTTATGGCTTCCATTGGCATGGGACTACAAATGGCACCCACGCTTTGGGAACCAGTGGGACTCTGTGACTTCTGTCTGGAACCATGTTGCTGTAGTTTCCAGTCATGTCCTGGTATCAGACCAGAGGACTCTGCAGTGGAGGGTCCCTGGAGCAGCTCTGATTGCAGTGTTCACAGCAAAGAATGGAATCCCAGGCTCCTCTCCTCTGTCCCTTCACCACATGTGGGTGCTCCCCAGGTCTGTCTGATCCTGCCTCGCCAATCACCCCACTTCTCTGTCCTTCACTGTGGGTACCTCCTGTCACCTCCCGGTCAATGGTGATATGATGGAAAGAAAGAGCCTCCTGTCACCTCTCATGTCAATCCATAATGCTCTCTCCTAGACTCCCAATCTGATAATGAGTATCTACTAACCTCATTTGATCCTTTCTATGAGAGCAGCTGGTTCAGACTGTTTTCATCTTGGCCCCTTCTCCCATGGAGAGGTTTATCTGAATAATTAATATAACATACAACCTGAACAGACATCTCTAGAACTTGAACTTCTTTACTTGAATATCTCAAAAATTTTTTAAAGGTTTATGTCTGAAACTGCACTGATCCCTTTTTCACGTGCGCTCTTCCTGTATTATCTTTCCTAGCGTGAATCCTATTCACTTCAGAATGCAGAAGCCACAATACTGCTCTCTTTCCATCATATCACCACTTTCCTCTCTTGTGCTTGCCCGAACTCCACAAGTATCCCACTACTACTTAAATTCAAGTTCTATAATATTTCTCTCCTGGCCTATGAGAATAGCTACCCCTGCTTGCTTCTGGTTTCCATTTATCTGCATGGAATCTCAACATGACACCAGGCACAGCATCTAGGGTTTATAAAGCCACCATATTTTTTCATTTACCTTCTGAACTGTTATCCGAGTTGCTGTTATAGGTAACATGTCTAATATCCAATCTAATCATGACACTCACTTGTAATATCTTTGTTACATTTTTCCTACAGAATACTTTTCATACAACTTAGATAGTCTATAAGGTAATTTTTCACATAGCTACTAGCCTTGGATGCCTCTACTTTCTGGTCTATACTCTTTACTATGCCTGGAATGCCCTTCTCACAATCCCCTTATCTACCTTGAGTACCCTTGATCATCCCTTGATTCCTTCCCCTATGGCTTCAGCAGTTGTCTGTTTCTCTGGGCTTTCATAACAGTTTCAGCATATCTCTGTATTAGAGAGGCTTTCCACTGTCCGTCTCTACCACAAATGTATAAGCACCTTTGTATTTTATACCCCTAGTAGTGAGCATAAGCTTTGAATTATGATATATCAAATAATTTTTGTTAAATAAATACATCAATGAAAGAATGAATAGGTTTTATATTTCCTCTGAGATCTAATGCTAAACAAAATTGGACTTTGTTACTGTTGAAAAGGAAGAAGCAAATGATACAAGTTTATCTAAAACAAAAGATAAATGAAAGATACTAAAAATACTTCTTTATATCCTGTATATTCAATTTGTATTCAAATTTGTTTTCTACTATTTTTAGTCTTTCATTTAAATTTAATCACATTACATTTTTATTGTAAAAAGACTATCAGGTGATAGCATTTGTTTCTTGAAAATTATTATCTAATGTATTTTTGCAGAAATTACAGCTTATACTACCTAATAGAAACCCTCTTTGAGTAGAATGTTTTCACATTAATGTAAGTTTAAATTGTTTTACATGGAGAAATGGCAAGCAATAATGTTCTAGTGTTACTTTAATGTATCACAACATTAAATTTTTCACTCTGATTTCACAATGCAACTTACAAATATGTAAAAAAGAAATATTTTAAATGATCTTTGTATTAAAAGAATGTCAAAGTGTTTATATTTTGTAATAAGGATAATGAGATTAAGCAATAATAAAAATATATGGGGTACTAAAACTGGTGTATAGGTTCAGAAGAATAAAGAAGATAAAGGGACGTGGAATTCACATACTACAGTGTAGAGGATTACTACAGAGGGAAAAAGAAGATAAAAATACCCGTGGATAGGAAATGGGTCATATGATCCAATCTCATAACCTGACCTTAAAAGCTATAACTATACCTCTCGCAAAACTTGCTTTCCAGGTAACATATATTGCACACACACATATACACATGTATATTTCATATGCAAGTCAACATTATGTAGAGAAATCTGTTCTTGCACAATGTAGTAATGTTGGAGTTTCTTTCATGAGTATGTAGGTCAAGCACCCCCATTCCAACATTTCCTATCTTTCTTTATTTTCTCTATATTTTTCCAAAGCATTTTTACCATCCAAAATGCTATATCATTGCCTTGTGATTTTCAATTAGTCCTTGTTGAATAAATGGATATATTTAATCACAGTCTATAGTCTACTCTTCCTATGTAACTACATTACTCTCTTGGCTTAGCATTACCCATCATTCTGCTAATGTGAGAACAGTGAAGGAAATTTTACATAGAGAAATAAAATATATTGTATACAGCTATCTAAACACAAGATCATATATTATATATGAGATTAGTATCAATATATAATTATATGAATATGTTGGTTATTAACAAATGTTTAACTTATACCATTATCTAGAATGAAATGAACACAATTTATTCCTCATATTTTTAAACAAAAAGAAATAATGACTATAGTAAAAGCAGTTGACTTGGCACGTATTTATAGGGTCTGATGAAATCACCACTTACTTCTGATACACTTAACTGTCAATTTTAAAAGGGCAGGATGAAAGGCCTCACACAGCACCCTACATTTAGGAAACTTACTGAAATTGATATCCATTTACTTGGAGGAATTACATTAACTGTATTATAAAAGGGATTGCAGAATTATGTTAAGAATTATTTCCAACTGCTTACTCTTAATTGATTCTATATTAGAAATAGAAAATAAAGAGGACAGAAACACCATCCACCATTTTACCAATTAGACTACACTACCCAGGAGAAAATTAAAAACACTCATTTCTTTTATGTTTCTTATCCATTATAAGCAGTATTACCATTTGGACATTCAAACCACCAGCCTTTATATTCAACAGAGGAAACTCAGCTTTTTGGAAGCTCTTATTACAAATCAAAATCCTAAGTAAATGTTTAGTATAGCAGGGGCTTTGAGTGCATGCCACCAAGCCCTGGTAATATTTCTATTTTTAGTGGAATAGGGGTCTCCAATTCTTTCTTCTCATAGATGAATGTATACTCTTGCCTACATAACATCCCCACATTGATACCTAGTAAACATTTTATATTATTGTGACCTAAACTGAATATTTAATTTTTATGACCTAAATGGAATTGTCTCCCTCATCCTCTGCACAGCTTTTTTCTAAAATAATTTTATTGAATCATAATTGTGTACATTGGTGCAATCATAGGGCACAATGTGCTTCATATACAATCAGAAATATTTTGATCGTACTGTTACAGATAGCCTTCATGGCATTTTCTTGATCACTATATAAAGACATTG